>JAWQEG010000411.1:5000-255000 GCA_033782935.1 Petrolisthes cinctipes
TAACCTAACCTAACCTAACCTAACCTAACCTAACCTAACCTAACCTAACCTAACCTAACCTAACCTAACCTAACCTAACCTAACCTAACCTAACCTAACCTAACCTAACCTAACCTAACCTAACCTAACCTAACCTAACCTAACCTAACCTAACCTAACCTAACCTAACCTAACCTAACCTAACCTAACCTAACCTAACCTAACCTAACCTAACCTAACCTAACCTAACCTAACCTAACCTAACCTAACCTAACCTAACCTAACCTAACCTAACCTAACCTAACCTAACCTAACCTAACCTAACCTAACCTAACCTAACCTAACCTAACCTAACCTAACCTAACCTAACCTAACCTAACCTAACCTAACCTAACCTAACCTAACCTAACCTAACCTAACCTAACCTAACCTAACCTAACCTAACCTAACCTAACCTAACCTAACCTAACCTAACCTAACCTAACCTAACCTAACCTAACCTAACCTAACCTAACCTAACCTAACCTAACCTAACCTAACCTAACCTAACCTAACCTAACCTAACCTAACCTAACCTAACCTAACCTAACCTAACCTAACCTAACCTAACCTAACCTAACCTAACCTAACCTAACCTAACCTAACCTAACCTAACCTAACCTAACCTAACCTAACCTAACCTAACCTAACCTAACCTAACCTAACCTAACCTAACCTAACCTAACCTAACCTAACCTAACCTAACCTAACCTAACCTAACCTAACCTAACCTAACCTAACCTAACCTAACCTAACCTAACCTAACCTAACCTAACCTAACCTAACCTAACCTAACCTAACCTAACCTAACCTAACCTAACCTAACCTAACCTAACCTAACCTAACCTAACCTAACCTAACCTAACCTAACCTAACCTAACCTAACCTAACCTAACCTAACCTAACCTAACCTAACCTAACCTAACCTAACCTAACCTAACCTAACCTAACCTAACCTAACCTAACCTAACCTAACCTAACCTAACCTAACCTAACCTAACCTAACCTAACCTAACCTAACCTAACCTAACCTAACCTAACCTAACCTAACCTAACCTAACCTAACCTAACCTAACCTAACCTAACCTAACCTAACCTAACCTAACCTAACCTAACCTAACCTAACCTAACCTAACCTAACCTAACCTAACCTAACCTAACCTAACCTAACCTAACCTAACCTAACCTAACCTAACCTAACCTAACCTAACCTAACCTAACCTAACCTAACCTAACCTAACCTAACCTAACCTAACCTAACCTAACCTAACCTAACCTAACCTAACCTAACCTAACCTAACCTAACCTAACCTAACCTAACCTAACCTAACCTAACCTAACCTAACCTAACCTAACCTAACCTAACCTAACCTAACCTAACCTAACCTAACCTAACCTAACCTAACCTAACCTAACCTAACCTAACCTAACCTAACCTAACCTAACCTAACCTAACCTAACCTAACCTAACCTAACCTAACCTAACCTAACCTAACCTAACCTAACCTAACCTAACCTAACCTAACCTAACCTAACCTAACCTAACCTAACCTAACCTAACCTAACCTAACCTAACCTAACCTAACCTAACCTAACCTAACCTAACCTAACCTAACCTAACCTAACCTAACCTAACCTAACCTAACCTAACCTAACCTAACCTAACCTAACCTAACCTAACCTAACCTAACCTAACCTAACCTAACCTAACCTAACCTAACCTAACCTAACCTAACCTAACCTAACCTAACCTAACCTAACCTAACCTAACCTAACCTAACCTAACCTAACCTAACCTAACCTAACCTAACCTAACCTAACCTAACCTAACCTAACCTAACCTAACCTAACCTAACCTAACCTAACCTAACCTAACCTAACCTAACCTAACCTAACCTAACCTAACCTAACCTAACCTAACCTAACCTAACCTAACCTAACCTAACCTAACCTAACCTAACCTAACCTAACCTAACCTAACCTAACCTAACCTAACCTAACCTAACCTAACCTAACCTAACCTAACCTAACCTAACCTAACCTAACCTAACCTAACCTAACCTAACCTAACCTAACCTAACCTAACCTAACCTAACCTAACCTAACCTAACCTAACCTAACCTAACCTAACCTAACCTAACCTAACCTAACCTAACCTAACCTAACCTAACCTAACCTAACCTAACCTAACCTAACCTAACCTAACCTAACCTAACCTAACCTAACCTAACCTAACCTAACCTAACCTAACCTAACCTAACCTAACCTAACCTAACCTAACCTAACCTAACCTAACCTAACCTAACCTAACCTAACCTAACCTAACCTAACCTAACCTAACCTAACCTAACCTAACCTAACCTAACCTAACCTAACCTAACCTAACCTAACCTAACCTAACCTAACCTAACCTAACCTAACCTAACCTAACCTAACCTAACCTAACCTAACCTAACCTAACCTAACCTAACCTAACCTAACCTAACCTAACCTAACCTAACCTAACCTAACCTAACCTAACCTAACCTAACCTAACCTAACCTAACCTAACCTAACCTAACCTAACCTAACCTAACCTAACCTAACCTAACCTAACCTAACCTAACCTAACCTAACCTAACCTAACCTAACCTAACCTAACCTAACCTAACCTAACCTAACCTAACCTAACCTAACCTAACCTAACCTAACCTAACCTAACCTAACCTAACCTAACCTAACCTAACCTAACCTAACCTAACCTAACCTAACCTAACCTAACCTAACCTAACCTAACCTAACCTAACCTAACCTAACCTAACCTAACCTAACCTAACCTAACCTAACCTAACCTAACCTAACCTAACCTAACCTAACCTAACCTAACCTAACCTAACCTAACCTAACCTAACCTAACCTAACCTAACCTAACCTAACCTAACCTAACCTAACCTAACCTAACCTAACCTAACCTAACCTAACCTAACCTAACCTAACCTAACCTAACCTAACCTAACCTAACCTAACCTAACCTAACCTAACCTAACCTAACCTAACCTAACCTAACCTAACCTAACCTAACCTAACCTAACCTAACCTAACCTAACCTAACCTAACCTAACCTAACCTAACCTAACCTAACCTAACCTAACCTAACCTAACCTAACCTAACCTAACCTAACCTAACCTAACCTAACCTAACCTAACCTAACCTAACCTAACCTAACCTAACCTAACCTAACCTAACCTAACCTAACCTAACCTAACCTAACCTAACCTAACCTAACCTAACCTAACCTAACCTAACCTAACCTAACCTAACCTAACCTAACCTAACCTAACCTAACCTAACCTAACCTAACCTAACCTAACCTAACCTAACCTAACCTAACCTAACCTAACCTAACCTAACCTAACCTAACCTAACCTAACCTAACCTAACCTAACCTAACCTAACCTAACCTAACCTAACCTAACCTAACCTAACCTAACCTAACCTAACCTAACCTAACCTAACCTAACCTAACCTAACCTAACCTAACCTAACCTAACCTAACCTAACCTAACCTAACCTAACCTAACCTAACCTAACCTAACCTAACCTAACCTAACCTAACCTAACCTAACCTAACCTAACCTAACCTAACCTAACCTAACCTAACCTAACCTAACCTAACCTAACCTAACCTAACCTAACCTAACCTAACCTAACCTAACCTAACCTAACCTAACCTAACCTAACCTAACCTAACCTAACCTAACCTAACCTAACCTAACCTAACCTAACCTAACCTAACCTAACCTAACCTAACCTAACCTAACCTAACCTAACCTAACCTAACCTAACCTAACCTAACCTAACCTAACCTAACCTAACCTAACCTAACCTAACCTAACCTAACCTAACCTAACCTAACCTAACCTAACCTAACCTAACCTAACCTAACCTAACCTAACCTAACCTAACCTAACCTAACCTAACCTAACCTAACCTAACCTAACCTAACCTAACCTAACCTAACCTAACCTAACCTAACCTAACCTAACCTAACCTAACCTAACCTAACCTAACCTAACCTAACCTAACCTAACCTAACCTAACCTAACCTAACCTAACCTAACCTAACCTAACCTAACCTAACCTAACCTAACCTAACCTAACCTAACCTAACCTAACCTAACCTAACCTAACCTAACCTAACCTAACCTAACCTAACCTAACCTAACCTAACCTAACCTAACCTAACCTAACCTAACCTAACCTAACCTAACCTAACCTAACCTAACCTAACCTAACCTAACCTAACCTAACCTAACCTAACCTAACCTAACCTAACCTAACCTAACCTAACCTAACCTAACCTAACCTAACCTAACCTAACCTAACCTAACCTAACCTAACCTAACCTAACCTAACCTAACCTAACCTAACCTAACCTAACCTAACCTAACCTAACCTAACCTAACCTAACCTAACCTAACCTAACCTAACCTAACCTAACCTAACCTAACCTAACCTAACCTAACCTAACCTAACCTAACCTAACCTAACCTAACCTAACCTAACCTAACCTAACCTAACCTAACCTAACCTAACCTAACCTAACCTAACCTAACCTAACCTAACCTAACCTAACCTAACCTAACCTAACCTAACCTAACCTAACCTAACCTAACCTAACCTAACCTAACCTAACCTAACCTAACCTAACCTAACCTAACCTAACCTAACCTAACCTAACCTAACCTAACCTAACCTAACCTAACCTAACCTAACCTAACCTAACCTAACCTAACCTAACCTAACCTAACCTAACCTAACCTAACCTAACCTAACCTAACCTAACCTAACCTAACCTAACCTAACCTAACCTAACCTAACCTAACCTAACCTAACCTAACCTAACCTAACCTAACCTAACCTAACCTAACCTAACCTAACCTAACCTAACCTAACCTAACCTAACCTAACCTAACCTAACCTAACCTAACCTAACCTAACCTAACCTAACCTAACCTAACCTAACCTAACCTAACCTAACCTAACCTAACCTAACCTAACCTAACCTAACCTAACCTAACCTAACCTAACCTAACCTAACCTAACCTAACCTAACCTAACCTAACCTAACCTAACCTAACCTAACCTAACCTAACCTAACCTAACCTAACCTAACCTAACCTAACCTAACCTAACCTAACCTAACCTAACCTAACCTAACCTAACCTAACCTAACCTAACCTAACCTAACCTAACCTAACCTAACCTAACCTAACCTAACCTAACCTAACCTAACCTAACCTAACCTAACCTAACCTAACCTAACCTAACCTAACCTAACCTAACCTAACCTAACCTAACCTAACCTAACCTAACCTAACCTAACCTAACCTAACCTAACCTAACCTAACCTAACCTAACCTAACCTAACCTAACCTAACCTAACCTAACCTAACCTAACCTAACCTAACCTAACCTAACCTAACCTAACCTAACCTAACCTAACCTAACCTAACCTAACCTAACCTAACCTAACCTAACCTAACCTAACCAAGAAGGAATCAGGTAAGAAACGAGAGACAACACTGACTTTCTCTCTCTCTCTCTCTCTCTCTCTCTCTCTCTTTCAATATACCGTAATTTTTTTATTGTGTTAGTCTTGTCTTTCTGCTCGTTATTCTATTAATTTCTTTGAAATATTTCTCTATTTACAATTATTGTCTATTTCTTACGGCAAAAAAATGCTAAAAATCGATAATTTTGGTGCCCAAAGTCAGTATGTGCATACATCTTCTGTACCCGTTTATATCCCAAATTCAGGCTCAAAACATCAGAAAATTCGAAAATTCGATATTTTTGGGTCCCAGAAGCGATCTGTACATGCCTAGTCAATGTTTTACTTTTTGAAATACAGGCCCAAAACATGCTGAAAATCGATATTTTAGGTGCCCAAAGTCAATATGTGCATGCATCTTCTGTACCCGTTTATATCCCAAATTCAGGCTTAAAACACCCGAAAATTGGATATTTTTGGGTACATGCATACCCATGTACATGCATACTCAGTGTTAAAATATTTTTAAGATACAGGCCCAAAACATGCTGAAAATCAATATTTTATTTGCCCAAAATCGATATGTGCATGAATCTTCTGTACCCGTTTATATCTCAAAACACCCGAAAATTCGATATTTTTAACTTCCAGAAGCAATCTGTACAAGCATACTCAGTGCTTGAATATTTTCAAAATATAGGACCAAAACATGCTGAAAATCGATATTTTAGGTGCAAAAAGTCGATATGTGCATGCATCGTCTGTACAAGTTTATATCTGAAATCCAGCTCAAAATACCCGAAAATTCGATATTTTTCGGTCACAGAAGCGATCTGTACATGCCTACTCAGTGCTAAAATATTTTCGATATATACGGCCAAAACATGCTAAAAATCGATAATTTTGGTGCCCAAAGTCAGTATATGCATGCAGCTTCTGTTCCCGCTTATATACTAAATTCAGGCTCAAAACAATTGAGAATTCGATATTTTTGGGTCCCAGAAGCGATTTGTACATGCATACTCAGTGCTTGAATATTTTCAAAATATAGACCCAAAACATGTAGAAATTCGATATTTTAGGTGCAAAAAGTCGATATGCGAATGCATCTTCTTTACCCGTTTATTTCAAAAAATTCAGGCTCAAAACACCCTATAATTCGATATTTTTGGGTCCCAGAAGCAATATGTACATGCCTTCTCGGTGTTAGAATATTATCAAATTACAAGCTCAAAACATGATGGAAATCCATAATTTAGGTGCCCAATGTGCATGCATCATCTGTCCCCGTTTATATCCCAAATTCAGACTCAAAACACCCGTAAAATTCGATATTTTTTTGTCCCAGAAGCGATCTGTACATGAATACTCAGTGCTAGAATATTTTCAAAATGTAAGCCTAAAACATGCTAAAAATTTATATTTTTGGTGCCCAAAGTCAATATGTGCATGCATCTTCTGTACCCGTTTATATCCCAAATTCAGGCTTAAAACACCCGAAAATTGGATATTTTTGGGTACATGCATACCCATGTACATGCATACTCAGTGTTAAAATATTTTTAAGATACAGGCCCAAAACATGCTGAAAATCAATATTTTATTTGCCCAAAATCGATATGTGCATGAATCTTCTGTACCCGTTTATATCTCAAAACACCCGAAAATTCGATATTTTTAACTTCCAGAAGCAATCTGTACAAGCATACTCAGTGCTTGAATATTTTCAAAATATAGGACCAAAACATGCTGAAAATCGATATTTTAGGTGCAAAAAGTCGATATGTGCATGCATCGTCTGTACACGTTTATATCTGATATCCAGCTCAAAATACCCGAAAATTCGATATTTTTCGGTCACAGAAGCGATCTGTACATGCCTACTCAGTGCTAAAATATTTTCGATATATACGGCCAAAACATGCTAAAAATCGATAATTTTGGTGCCCAAAGTCAGTATGTGCATGCAGCTTCTGTTCCCGCTTATATACTAAATTCAGGCTCAAAACAATTGAGAATTCGATATTTTTGGGTCCCAGAAGCGATTTGTACATGCATACTCAGTGCTTGAATATTTTCAAAATATAGACCCAAAACATGTAGAAATTCGATATTTTAGGTGCAAAAAGTCGATATGCGAATGCATCTTCTTTACCCGTTTATTTCACAAATTCAGGCTCAAAACACCCTATAATTCGATATTTTTGGGTCCCAGAAGCAATATGTACATGCCTACTCGGTGTTAGAATATTATCAAATTACAAGCTCAAAACATGATGGAAATCCATAATTTAGGTGCCCAATGTGCATGCATCATCTGTCCCCGTTTATATCCCAAATTCAGACTCAAAACACCCGTAAAATTTGATATTTTTTTGTCCCAGAAGCGATCTGTACATGAAAACTCAGTGCTAGAATATTTTCAAAATGTAAGCCTAAAACATGCTAAAAATTTATATTTTTGGTGCCCAAAGTCAATATGTGCATGCATCTTCTGTACCCGTTTATATCCCAAATTCAGGCTTAAAACACCCGAAAATTGGATATTTTTGGGTACATGCATACCCATGTACATGCATACTCAGTGTTAAAATATTTTTAAGATACAGGCCCAAAACATGCTGAAAATCAATATTTTATTTGCCCAAAATCGATATGTGCATGAATCTTCTGTACCCGTTTATATCTCAAAACACCCGAAAATTCGATATTTTTAACTTCCAGAAGCAATCTGTACAAGCATACTCAGTGCTTGAATATTTTCAAAATATAGGACCAAAACATGCTGAAAATCGATATTTTAGGTGCAAAAAGTCGATATGTGCATGCATCGTCTGTACAAGTTTATATCTGAAATCCAGCTCAAAATACCCGAAAATTCGATATTTTTCGGTCACAGAAGCGATCTGTACATGCCTACTCAGTGCTAAAATATTTTCGATATATACGGCCAAAACATGCTAAAAATCGATAATTTTGGTGCCCAAAGTCAGTATATGCATGCAGCTTCTGTTCCCGCTTATATACTAAATTCAGGCTCAAAACAATTGAGAATTCGATATTTTTGGGTCCCAGAAGCGATTTGTACATGCATACTCAGTGCTTGAATATTTTCAAAATATAGACCCAAAACATGTAGAAATTCGATATTTTAGGTGCAAAAAGTCGATATGCGAATGCATCTTCTTTACCCGTTTATTTCACAAATTCAGGCTCAAAACACCCTATAATTCGATATTTTTGGGTCCCAGAAGCAATATGTACATGCCTTCTCGGTGTTAGAATATTATCAAATTACAAGCTCAAAACATGATGGAAATCCATAATTTAGGTGCCCAATGTGCATGCATCATCTGTCCCCATTTATATCCCAAATTCAGACTCAAAACACCCGTAAAATTCGATATTTTTTGGTCCCAGAAGCGATCTGTACATGAATACTCAGTGCTAGACTATTTTCAAAATGTAAGCCTAAAACATGCTAAAAATTTATATTTTTGGTGCCCAAAGTCGATATGTGTATGCATCTTCTGTACCAGTTTATATCACAAATTCAAACTCAAAACACCCCAAAATTCGAAATTTTTGGGTACCAGAAGCTATCTGTACATGCATACTCATTGCTAGAATATTTTTAAAATACAGGCCCAAAACATGATGGAAATCGATATTTTAGGTGCAAAAAGTCGATATGTGCATGTACCTTCTGTATCTGTTTATATCACAAATTCAGGCTCAAAACACCCGAAAATTCGATATATTTAGGTCCCAGAAGCGATCTGTACATGCATAGTCAGTGCTAGAATATTTTCAAAATATGGGCACAAAACTTGCTAGAAATCGATATTTTTGGTGTCCAAAGTCGATAAGTGCATGCATCTTCAGAACCCGTTTATATCCCAAATTCAGGCTCAAAACACCCGAAAATTCGATATTTTTGGGTGCTAGAAGCGATCTGTACATGCCTACTCAGTGGTAGAATATTTCCAAAATATATGCCCAAAACATGCTAAAAATCGATATTTTGGAATTCGATATTTTAGGTGCCGAAAGTCGATATGTGCAAGCATCATCTGTACCCGTTTATATCTCAAATTCAGACTCAAAACACCCGAAAATTCGAAATTTTTGGGTAGCAGAAGCTATTTGTACATGCATACTCATTGCTAGAATATTTTTAAAATACAGGCCAAAACATGCTGAAAATCGATATTTTATGTGCAAAAAGTCGATATCTGCATTCATCTTCTGTACTTGTTTATATCCCAAATTCAGGCTCAAAACACCCAAAAATTCGATATTTTTGAGTACCTGAAGCTATCTGTACATGCCTACTCAGTGCTAGAATGTTTTTAGAATATAGGCCCATAATATGCTAAAAATCCATAATTTAGGTGCCCAAAGTCGATATGTGCATGCATCTTTTGTACCCGTTTATATCTCAAATTCACGGTCAAAACACCCGAAAATACGATATTTTTGAGACCCAGAAGCGATCTGTACATGCCTACTCAGTGCTAGAATATTTTCAAAACATAGACCCAAAACGTGCTAAAAATCGATGTTTTAGGTGCCCAACTTCGATATGTGCATGCATCTTCTGTACCCATTTATATCCCAAATTCAGGCTCAAAACATCAGAAAATTCGACATTTTTGGGTCCCAGAAGCGATCTGTACATGCCTACTTAGTGCTATACTTTTTGAAATAAAGGCCCAAAACATGCTGAAAATCGATATTTTAGGTGCCCAAAGTCAATATGTGCATGCATCTTCTGTACCCGTTTATATCCTAAATTCAGGCTTAAAACACCCGAAAATTCGATATTTTTGGGTCCCAGAAGCGATCTGTACATGCATACTCAGTGTTATAATATTTTTAAGATACAGGCCCAAAACATGCTGAAAATCGATATTTTATTTGCCCAAAATCGATATGAGCATGCATCTTCTGTACCCGTTTATATCTCAAAACACCCGAAAATTCGATATTTTTGAGTTCCAGAAGCGATCTGTACATGCATACTCAGTGCTTGAATATTTTCAAAATATAGGGCCAAAACATGCTAAAAATCGATAATTTTGGTGCCCAAAGTAAATATGTTCATACATCTTCTGTTCCCGCTTATATACTAAATTCAGACTCAAAACAATTGAAAATTCGATATTTTTGCGTCCCAGTAGCGATCTGTACATGCATACTCAGTGCTTGAATATTTTTAAAATATAGGCCAAAAACATGTTGAAATTCGATATTTTAGGTGCAAAAAGCCGATATGCGAATGCATCTTCTGTACAGTTTATATCCCAAATTCAGGCTAAAAACACGCGAAAATTAGATATTTTTGTGTCCCAGAAGCGATCTGTACATGCCTAGTCAGTGTTAGAATATTTTCATAATACAGGCTCAAAACATGATGGAAATCGATATTTGAGGTGCCCAAAGTCGATATGTGCATGCATCTTCTGTACCCGTTTATATCCCAAATTCAGGCTCAAAACATCAGAAAATTCGATATTTTTGGGTCCCAGAAGCGATTTGTACATGCTTACTCAGTGGTATACTTTTTTGAAATACTGGCCCAAAACATGCTGAAAATCGATATTTTAGGTGCCCAAAGTCAATATGTGCATGCATCTTCTGTACCCGTTTATTTCCCAAATTCATACTTAAAACACCCGAAAATTCGATATTTTTGGGTCCCAGAAGCGATCTGTACATGCATACTCAGTGTTAGAATATTTTTAAGATACAGGCCCAAAACATGCTGAAAATCGATATTTGATTTGCCCAAAATCGATATGTGCATGCATCTTTTGTACCCGTTTATATCTCAAAACACCCGAAAATTCGATATTGTGGTGCCTCTAAACTACCACAACGACAGTTCACATATATTGAACCACCACAGCGACAATTCACACACACTCAACCACCACAACACACTAAACTACCACAACGGCAATTCACAGGTTTCACGCGTGCGCATCAGTTGGTTCATTCAAAGTCTTGTGAAACCTATCAGGCTAGTGAAGCTTCGACTCAAAAGTATATAAGCGCTGGAAATCTGGAAAAAGGCAGAGAGCAACACACACCACCACTACAACCGGTCCTCTCTCTCGACCGACCCCCAAGTCAACCTCCTGAACACCGGCCAGGTCCTCTTGACAAGCCTCCTTGCCATTGTGGAAAGTTCAGTTGTTATATGTCCCTCTAATTCTTCAGTGACTTCATACAAGTACATTACCTCTTGGGAATAAATTGTGGTGGTGGTGAATTGTAATAAACTAAAGAAAATTAATGTGTGACTGTTCTTAACCCCGTGGGCACTACAAATTGGTGACCCCGGAGTGACCCTGTTGTGCGATACACACTCGTGATTCGAAATGCCAAACACACGGTTGAAATTACCCTTATTTCATCATAATGTTACCGACTGGCTGATACATGTGGAAGCGTACCTTTCTCATACGTCAACTACGGACTGTGAGAAGTTTAATGCTTTTGTCGGCGCCCTGCCTACCGAAGTAGCTTCGAAGTAGGTTCGACCAGCAATTACTTCGCCACCATCTACAGGAAAATTTGACGCTCTCAAAACTGCTCTAACGGAATGCTACAGGAAACCGGGGGCCGGATCCAAGAAACTTAACGACGTCGGTAACTCGCGTTAGCGACGTCGGCCACTACCGTCGCGATCCAAGAAGCAAAATGATGACGTCACGGGCAGGTTAGCGACGTCGCTAATAACAACACCTCGGGAGGTGTAGTAAGAGCTGGTAGTAGTTAACGATGCGCACCATATGGGCTCCAATATCATTATATTTAGTGAATAGTTCTCATTGATTACAGTAGAAATTGATATAAATATATATTAAAAGATGGCAAGAAGTAAACAAAGTGCCGTTAAACACGCGAAAAGTATGCTATACAACATTTCAAGTACTGAGTGTGAGTGCTCGCAGCTCGTACTGTACAGCGGTGACCGTCTCGCACTGCCCGTCTGCAAGAGAGATTACCTTCACCATAGAATATGTCTTGGCTGACCTAGAAGCAAGGGCTTTGAGGAGAGAGAGGTGCTTTCGTGACCGTTTGGACCCTCTAGCTCTTAGTGACAACGAGCTGATACGGCACTACCGCTTTCCTCTGCATGAGCTCCTGCAGCTCGTCGATGAATTTTCACCCCTGCTGAGGAGAAGAACAAGGCGAGGACACCCCATACCACCACATACTCAGCTGTTGATTGCCTTGAGAGTGTATGCCAGTGGCTCCTTTCAGCATGTAATTGGAGACACAAGCGGTGAGTAATATAAAATGCATAAGTTTTTTGCTTAAGTTTTAAAAGTTTGGCTTGTGGTTACCTCTCCCAAATTTACTGTAACCTATGAGGAGATATCTTCTCAATGTATTACCCTCAGACTTCCTTTACATAATTTATGTATATATGAAATCAAGTAAAATATATATATATATATATATATATATATATATATATATATATATATATATATATATATATATATATATATATATATATATATATATATATATATATATATATATATATATATATATAATACTGTTTGTGAAATATATACCATACCTAAGTATAACCAGGAACATGTAAGTCTTATAATTCTAAATACTGTATTTAAATTTGCCTATTGTACTAAGTTGGATTTAGACTTAATGCTCAAAGATGCATTGCTTCTGCTATACTTTTTCAAGGATAAAATTTCAGCAATTTGCCTAAGCATAGGCTATACCATGTAAAGATAAGTATATCAAATCATATTAAAGGTCTTATAACCTATTTTCATTATTGCTTGTCGTGTCATTAATAACTGTCAGCATGATGCAGTATATATGTTTTCTGATAGCCTACAGTTTGTCCTAATAGTGGCGAAAGCAACAGGAACTACATATAATAGCCTACAGTGCTGTATCATACTGTACTTTATTGCATAAATAAAATCTTTTGTGAACAATGTCTGGACTGCATAAGCAATCCACTATGATATTTAAATGCCTGCACTACTATATTACAATTAAATATTGTACTGTACATAGTTTTCTTGTTAGCATAGGTTTACAGTCAAGTAATTTCAACACAAATTGTATTGTTACAGTTTAAAAACCTAGCCAAACAATAATTTAAAATAATATTTTATCTCATGCAACAAATATACATATTGAATAAATAATTATTATTTCAGGTCCAACACAAGCCAGCATCAGCAGAATATTCACAAGAATAACTAACATCATGAGTACCAAGGCAGCTGAGGAAATTAATATGCCATCAACACCACAACAATTACAAACATCAGCCCAAGCCTTCAGCAGGGTCAGCAATTTCCCAAGAGTAATCGGAGCTATAGATGGTAAGCTTGATAGTTTTATTGATAAAATCCATAATGCCAGTAGTTTTCCTTATTGTTAGAACCTAATGCTTCATAATTATGATCACAGTCTCCCCCCACCATCATTGTTGTGATTCTTGGCTCTACAACATACATGGTATAAGAGAGGTAACAGTTTTTTACCCACAATATTAACTTCAACCTTGCATTGTGTACCGTCCTCTTGAGGAATTATATTGGTTTGGCTTATATAATACTGTACCTGTATACAGTAGTATATATATAGGATATTATGTCATTAATTTGTTTAGAGTATGAGGCAGACAGATAAAAAAATTGATCCTATTGTTACACAATACAGTATATTAATGTTTATGCTATGTATGCAGGTACACACGTTGCCATCAAGGCTCCAAGTATTGATGAGGCCATTTACATTAATAGGAAGAGGTTTCACTCACTAAACGTTCAAGTTGTTTGTGATGGAAATGGCTTGATCATCAATTATTCTGCAAGATTTCCAGGTACAATATTTCATGTTCCTAGATATAAAATTAATAATGTGTGTGAATAATAAATTTTGTGTAAGATACTGTTTAGTATATGCTTTATATTATTCCATACCATTGTATGTAAAAAAATAATTCCCAAATAATGCATGGTCATAATATGTCTTTCAAAATTAATTTTGATATAAAGGTCTTCCCATTGAAACTAGTGTATATATGGCAACATATGGTATAACATTTGAAGTAGAACCACATGCTTTAATACATGTGTCACTTTGCAGGATCCACTCATGATGCCTACATTTGAAGAAACTGTAACTTGAGGCATCACTTTAGTAGAGACACTTTTGGGGACTACTTACTGTTAGGTTGGTATCATGAGATGTTTTAACAAGTGTACAGTTCTAAGGCTGTATGATATACATATTCTTCCCATGTGAGTTTATGTATGGTTATATATGTATGTACAGTATGTAAAATTAGTTAATCTTTCTGGGAACTATGTCTTGCAGGTGACAGTGGGTACCTATTGGAGCCTTTTCTCATGACCCCAGTCACCAATCCCACAAATGAGGCAGAGGAACTTTACAACAGGGCCCATGTAAGAACAAGGGTCGTTGTGGAGCGGACCTTAGGAATTGTGAAAAATCGCTTTAGGTGAGGATGTCACTTATTAATATCCCTTTGATTTCAACAAATCACAGGCAAACTCTGTACATAGTTATAATTTGCTCCCTCTCCAAACCTCAACTTTATTTTCATACTTTTAGTGACATAAGAGTTTCCAATCAACGGCAAGGTTTCTAAAGCTGTTGACTTTTACCCCTCTCCATTATAAATAAAAATTTCATCCTCATTAATGTAAAAACATATGATTGTGTTTTTTTTTCACATTTGCCCATAAAATCCTGTTACATTTTCCTTTTTATTCCTCTAAGAAATGTTATCCAACAGATGTATTCATCGGTCTGGTGGAGAATTGCAGTACACTCCTTTGAGATCTGCAAAGATCATAACTGCTTGTCTCCTGTTGCACAACCGGTGTGGTTTAGCATTTATTGTAGCATTTACTTACCTTACTGTGTATAATACAGTGAGACACCAGTAAACACTTCAAAGCCAATGCAATCTCTGCAAATGCACTGATTCAACCCTGAAATTTGTCTCATTTATATCAATGTTTTTCTATGATTTCCAAAATCCCTTAATACTTTCATTTTCCAGCACCTACCAGAAGAGGACATGCCAAATGAGGCCCATCTAGGTGGAGATGGTGATCGTGGTGGCACGGGTAGTGAGATACGTGACGAGATCATACGGGAGTTTTATGGTTGACTGGGGTGTTAAAAATACAAAATTATGTCTTGGATAATAGTGTATTTATATACCAACTTAATATGTCTTTGTTGGTGTTTTGCCATATGTTTTTTACTGTGACATTTGACAGAATGTTTGGTAACACTGGTACATAATTAGCAAGCAGAAATATCAAAGTGTATGTATGTGTATGTATGTATGTACGTGTATGTATGTATGTATGTATATATGTGTTTGTATGTATGTATATATATTTATGTTTGTATGTATGTATGTGTATGTTTGTATGTATGTATGTGTATTTTTGTATGTATGTGTATTTTTGTATGTATGTGTATTTATGTTTGTATGTATGTGTATTTATGTTTGTGTGTATGTGTATATATGTTTGTATGTATGTGTATATATGTTTGTATGTATCTGTATATATGTTTGTATGTATGTGTATGTATGTTTGTATGTATGTGTATATATGTTTGTATGTATGTGTATATATATATATATATATATATATATATATATATATATATATATATATATATATATATATATATATATGTATATCCTAAGTTGGTATTATTGGTTACCATTAAATTGCTGTCTTCCCTACTGTGAGCCAACACGGTTCTTACTCATTCCCTTTCATCATCAGTCTCGAGTGTTTAAGTACAGTTGCTCATACCTTCAAGAGGGCAGACCAAATAAGTGGAGAGCGAAAGCTTGCTTGTGCATTAATTTCATATTATATTAACTCTTCAACATTTGCCTCATATGTGGCCTGTGTACATTCATCCATTTTCAAATACTAATTAAATATGTTAACTTACCTGCTGTAGTTTGATATGAATAAGGCAAGTAGACTCGATCAGTAGTGCGACTGTGCAATGCGATGACACTTGTTTTGACAGCTGCCAGCTGATCGCGGTTTTTAAACAAACGCGCCATGTCACATGCTTCGTGATTGGCTACGAGGTGTCCATTACGTCATTGATGACTCTAGCCAATCAGAGGCGTGTACCAGTTACCACGCTCCTAACAACATGCGGGCAGAGGCTTCTTGGATCAGGGCGAAGTTAACGATGCCTGCGTGTAGTTAGTTATTACCGACATCGGTATTAGCGACGTGTCGCTAAACAATCTCTTTGGATTCCACCCCGGATCGCCAACATCTTCAAGAATTACAAGACAAAACTTTGGGTGATTTGAAACCGTCAATGTTGTGGCAAAGAATGAAACTCATTAACTCTCGCTGTGTGACTTCTCTACCAGACGATATTTTGAGTTACATGCATCTTCAGAAGCTACCTGCAGAAGCACGAGTTACCCTAGCAACACTACATAATGCATCAACCAACGATTACATAACTGCAGCCGACAGGGTAGTAGTGGAGATTCCAACTAATCCCGCACGAGTGTCCTCAAACAATGTTGCTTCGGTGAGTCATTTTTGTTGTGGAAGTCAGACATTTGCAATTGTGCCTCAGAATTATCCTTCTCTTCAAAGTGGAACAGGCAGTGTTATGCCGGCAACATCTTCGTGTTCAAATGTTGATATTACTCTACTAGAACCTACAGGGCATAAGGCTGCAAGTGCTCAGTATACTGGTCGTAATTTAAGCCAGTCTGTTGAGGGTATACTTCAGCGATTAGAGAGCCTTGAATAGCGATTGTCTTCAGCTTCAGAACAGCTACCACGCCGCACAGGAATTCCTTCGTACAGAGGTGGTTCAGAAAATCGAGTTAATGACACCTGTTGGTATCATTTTACATTCGGGGACAGAGCTCGACGGTGTTCTCCACCTTGTTGCTATCAGGGAAACTTCAACAGCGGGAGGTGGTGAAGGCGGCACCTCCCGCTTTAGTCCCTGAAACAACACCGCTTCTACAAGTCATCGATCGAAGCTCGGGTAGCAAGTTTTTAGTGGACACTGGAGCATCAGTAAGTATCTTTCCACCTAATTCTCAAAACCTAAATAAGAAATTTCCATCTTATGACTTGCTAACAGCTGATGGTAAACCTATTGCTAGGTGACATATTGCTTGAATTTGGGTCTTGAGCAGTTACTTATGTGGACATTTGTAGTGGCAGAAGTTACACAACCAATTCTTGGGTATGACTTTCTTAAATTTCATAAATTATCAGTGGACCCAGTAAGACATTGTTTGTTACATCAACCATCAAACCGTATCATTCGCAGCCTGAATGTAGAAACTGATTCTCCTCGTATCATGGGCGTTACTATTGACCCCACTTATGATACTATATTACAAGAATTTCAATCTCTTACCAAACCAGCAACTGATGCAACCACCCCAGTGGATTCCCCAGTTTACCACTACATCGAGACTACCGGACCTCCAGTGTTTTCTCGTCCAAGACGCCTCGATCCAGAGAAACTGCAAGCAGCGAAACAAGAATTTAACAGTTTGTTGCAGAGAGGAATTGTGCGACCATCCAGCAGTTGTTGAGCACCTCCACCTCGCACTCCTGATAACCAACGATGTTTTGTTCCTTCAGCCTGGGGTTCTGCAGAGTATGTGTGGGTTCGCCATGATGGGCATCGTCGACCTCTGCAGCGACCCTACAATGGCCCGTTCAAGGTGATCTCGAAGTCTAGTAAGTACTTCACAATACAAGGACCTCGCAGAGAGGAGACAGTAACTATAGATAGGCTGAAACCAGCAATTGTACCTTTAACTACTAATGATGGTGGTCCTGTCAGTTCTTCACAGACCCCAGGTGAAATCTACATCTCGGTACCCTCTCCACCTCCCTCTCCAGCACCTGAATTGCCCCACTCCTCCACATCAACTGATTTAAAAACTGACCCCCTTAAGATTGAACCCTTGCTAGCATTTCCATTGAAAGCTGAATCTGATATTTCTTTCTTTGATAGTGCAGGAGCAAAGCAATGTCCTCAAGAAGTAACAACCAGGAGTGGCAGAGTGTCTCGTCCCCCGGATCGTTATACGTCCATGGTCTCCTTGGGTCCAGCCTTGACGACTCGCCGGAGAGAGGGGTACTGTGGTGCCTCTAAACTACCACAACGACAGTTCACATATACTGAACCACCACAGCGACAATTCACACACACTCAACCACCACAACACACTAAACTACCACAACGGCAATTCACAGGTTTCACGCGTGCACATGACTTGGTTCATTCAAAGTCTTGTGAAACCTATCAGGCTAGTGAAGCTTCGACTCAAAAGTATATAAACGCTAGAAATCTGGAAAAAGGCACAGAGCAACACACACCACCACTACAACCGGTCCTCTCTCTCGACCGACCCCCAAGTCAACCTCCTGAACACCGGCCAGGTCCTCTTGACAAGCCTCCTTGCCATTGTGGAAAGTTCAGTTGTTATACGTCCCTGTAATTCTTCAGTGACTTCATACAAGTACATTACATCTTGGGAATAAATTGTGGTGGTGGTGAATTGTAATAAACTAAAGAAAATTAATGTGTCGCTGTTCTTAACCCCGTGGGCACTACAATATTTTTGAGTTCCAGAAGCGATCTGTACAAGCATACTCAGTGTTTGAATATTTTCAAAATATAGGACCAAAACATGCTGAAAATCGATATTTTAGGTTCAAAAAGTCGATATGTGCATGCATCGTCTGTACACGTTTATATCTCAAATCCAGGCTCAAAATACCCGAAAATTCGATATTTTTGGGTCCCAAAAGCGATCTGTACATGCCTACTCAGTGCTAAAATATTTTCGATATATAGACCCAAAACATGTTGAAATTCGATATTTTAGGTGCAAAAAGTCGATATGCGAATGCATCTTCTGTACCCGTTTATATCCCAAATTCAGGCTCAAAACACGCAAAAATTCGATATTTTTGTGTCTCAGAAGCGATCTGTACATGCCTACTTAGTGCTAGAGTATTTTCAAGATATCGGTTAAAAACATGCTAAAAATCGATATTTTTGGTGCCCAAAGTCGATATGTGTATGCAGCTTCTGTGCCCGTTTATATCTAAAATTCAGGCTCAAAACACTCAAAATTTCGATATTTTTGTGTCCCAGAAGCGATCTATACATGCCTAGTCAGTGTTAGAATATTTTCAATATACAGGCCCAAAACATGCTGAAAATTGATATTTTAGGTGCCCAAAGTTAATATGTGCATGCATCTTCTGTACCCGTTTATTTCATAAATTCAGGCTCAAAACACACGAGAATTCGATATTTTTGGGTCCCAGAAGTGATCTGTACATGCCTACTCGGTGTTAGAATATTTTCAAATTACAAGCTCAAAACATGATGGAAATCGATATTTTAGGTGCCCAAAGTCGATATGTGCATGCATCTTCTGTACCCGTTTGAATCACAAAATTCAGGCTCAAAACACCCGAAAATTCGATATTTTTGAATCCCAAAAACGATCTTAACATGCCTACTCAGTGCTAGAATATTTTGAGAATATAGGCCCAAAATATGCTAAAAATCCATAATTTAGGTGCCCAAAGTCGATCTGTGCATGCATCATCTGTACTCGTTTATATCTCAAATTCAGGCTCAAAACACCTGAAAATTCGATATTTTTCGGTCCCAGAAGCGATCTGTACATGAATACTCAGTGCTAGAATATTTTCAAAATGTAGGCCTAAAACATGCTAAAAATTTATGTTTTTGGTGCCCAAAGTCGATATGTGTATGCATCTTCTGTACCAGTTTATATAACAAATTCAAGCTCGAAAAACCCCAAAATTCGAAATTTTTGGGTACCAGAAGCTATCTGTACATGCATACTCTTTACTAGAATATTTTTAAAATACAGGCCCAAAACATGATTGAAATCGATATTTTAGGTGCAAAAAGTCGATATATGCATTCACCTTCTGTATCCGTTTATATCACAAATTCAGGCTCTAAATACCCGAAAATTGGATATTTTTGTGTCCCAGAAGCGATCTGCACTCAGTGCTAGAATATTTTCAAAATATATGCCCAAAACATGCTTAAAATAGATATTTTTGGTGCCCAAAGACGATATGTGCATGCATCTTCTGTATCCGTTTATATCCAAAATTCTGGCTCAAAACACCAGAAAATTCGAGATCTTGGGTCCTAGAAGCGATCTGTACATGCCTACTCAGTGGTAGAATATTTCCAAAATATATGCCCAAAACATGCTAAAAATCGATATTTTTGGTACCCAAAGTCGATATGTGCATGCATCTTCTGTACCCGTTTATATCAAAAATTGAGGTCTAAAACACCCGAAAATTCAATATTTTTGGGTCGCAGAAGCGATCTGTACATGCATACTCAGTGCTAGAATATTTTCATAATACAGTCCCAAAACATGATGGAATTCGATATTTTTGGTGCCCAAAGTCGATATGTGCAAGCATCATCTGTACCCGTTTATATCTCAAATTCAGGCTCGAAACACCAGAAAATTCGAAATGTTTGGGTACCAAAAGCTATCTGTACATGCATACTCATTGCTAGAATATTTTTTAAATACAGGCCCAAAACATGATGAAAATCGATATTTTATGTTCAAAACGTCGATATCTGCATTCACCTTCTGTACCCGTTTATATCACAAATTCAGGCTCAAAATATCGGAAAATTCAATATTTCTGGGTCCCAGAAGCGATCTGCACATGCCTACTCATTGCTAGAATATTTTCAAAATATAGGCCCAAAACATGATGAAAATCGATAATTTTAGTGACAAAAGTCGATATGTGCATGCATCATCTGTACCCGTTTATATCCCAAATTCTGGCTCAAAACACCCGAAAATTCAATATTTTTGGGTCGCAGAAGCGATCTGTACATGCATACTCAGTGCTAGAATATTTTCATAATACAGTCCCAAAACATGATGGAATTCAATATTTTAGGTGCCCAAAGTTGATATGTGCATGCATCTTCTGTACCCGTTTATAGCACAAATTCAGGCTCAAAACACCCGAAAATTCGAAATTTTTGAGTACCAGAAGCTATCTGTATATGCATACTCATTGCTAGAATATTTTTAAAATACAGGCCCAAAACATGATGGAAATCGATATTTTAGGTGCAAAAAGTCTATATCTGCATTCACCTTCTGTACCCGTTTATATCACAAATTCAGACTCAAAACACCCGAAAATTTGATATTTTTGGGTTCCAGAAGCGATCTGTACATGGATAGTCAGTGCTAGAATATTTTCAAAATATGGGCACTAAACTTGCTAAAAATCGATATTTTTGTTGTTCATAGTCGATACGTGCATGCATCTTCTGTACGCGTTTATATCTCAAATTCAGGCTCAAAATACCCGAAAATTGGATATTTTTGGGTCCCAGAAGCGATCTGCACATGCCTACTCAGTGCTAGAATATTTTCAAAATATAGGCCCAAAACATGCTTAAAATCGATATTTTTGGTGCCCAAAGTCGATATGTGCATGCATCTTCTGTACCCGTTTATATCCAATATTTTTGCTTAAAACACTCGAAAATTCAATATTTTTGGGTACCAGAAGCTATCTGTACATCCATAGTCAATGCTAGAATATTTTTAAAATACAGGCCCAAAACATGATTGAAATCGATATTTTAGGTGCAAAAATTCGATATGTGCATTCACATTCTGTACCCGTTTATATTACAAATTCAGGCTCAAAACACCGGAAAATTCGATATTTTTGTGTCCCAGAAGCGATCTGTACATGTATAGTCAGTGCTAGAATATTTTCAAAATATGGGCACAAAACTTGCTAAAAATCGATATTTTTGTTGACCAAAGTCGATACGTGCATGCATCTTCTGTACGCGTTTATATCTCAAATTCAGGCTCAAAATACCCGAAAATTAGATATTTTTGGGTCCCAGAAGCTATCTGCACATGCCTACTCAGTGCTAGAATATTTTCAAAATATAGGCCGAAAACATGCTTGAAATCGATATTTTTGGTGCCCAAAGTCGATATGTGCATGCATCTTCTGTACCCGTTTATATCCAAAATTCTGGCTCAAAACACCTGAAAATTCAATATTTTTGGGTCCCAGAAGCGATCTGTACATTCATACTCAGTGCTAGAATATTTTCAAAATATAGGCCTAATACATGATACAAATTTATATTATTTGTGCCTAAAGTCGATATGTGTATGCATATTTTGTACCCTTTTATATCTCAAATTGAGGCTCGAAACACCGGAAAATTCGAAATTTTTGGTAACAGAGGCTATCTGTACAAGCATACCCATTGCTAGAATATTTATAAAATACAAGGCCAAAACATGATGGAAATCGATATTTTAGGTGGAAAAAGTCGATATGTGCATGCACCTTCTGTACCCGTTTATATCCCAAATTCTGGCTCAAAACACCCGAAAATTCGATATTTTGGATCCTAGAAGCGATCTGTACATGGCTACTCAGTGGTAGAATATTTCCAATATATATGCCCAAAACATTCTAAAAATCGATATTTTTGGTGCCCAAAGTCAAAATCTGCATGCATCTTCTGTACCCGTTTATATCACAAATTCAGGCTTATAACACCCGAAAATTCAATATTTTTGGGTCGCAGAAGCGATCTGTACATGAATACTCAGTGCTCGAATATTTTCAAAATACAGTCCCCAAACATGATGGAATTCGATATTTTAGGTGCCCAAAGTCGATATGAGCAAGCATCATCTGTACCCGTTTATATTTCAAATTCAGGCTCAAAACACCCGAAAATTTGAAATTTTTGGGTACCAGAAGCTATCTGTACATGCATAGTTATTGCTAGAATATTTTTAAAATACAGGCCCAAAACATGATGGGAATCGATATTTTAGGTGCAAAAAGTCGATATCTGCATTCACTTTCTGTACCCGATTATATCACAAATTCAGGCTCAAAACACCCCAAAATTCGATATTTTTGGGTCCCAGAAGCGATCTGTACATGCATAGTCAGTGCTAGAATATTTTCAAAATATGGGCACAAAACTTGCTAAAAATCGATATTTTTGTTGTTCAAAGTCGATACGTGCATGCATCTTCTGTACGCGTTTATATCTCAAATTCAGGCTCAAAATACCCGAAAATTGGATATTTTTGGGTCCCAGAAGCAATCTGGACATGCCTACTCAGTGGTAGAATATTTTCTAAATATAGGCCCAAAACATGCTTAACCCCCAGAGTCCGGGCAGCGGGATTTCCCGCTCGGTCGACAGAGGCCGGGCAGCGGGAAATCCCGCTCTGTCGACAGAGTCCGGGCAGCGGGAAATCCCGCTTTTGGTAATTTATGGGGAAAAACGCCAAATTTGTCGGGATTTTTTTTGATCTGGCTATACTTCACCACCAGACCTTTTCATCCCCACATTCAATCAGTGTGTGCTTGACCGTGACAATGGCTGGGCGTAGTGAAGAAAATACGTGCTCGTTCGATTCGGTGCATCCTACCGCGCTGCCGGGCGCACCCTCTCTTGTAACCTCCACTCCGCGAGTGCAACCAGCTAGATTGCGTCACAACCACGCTCACAAAGCGAACGCAGCCTCGCTCTCACGGGAAAAGTGACCTCCATTCCTCACTTGATTTCTCGGCAATGGAGTGTTCTAGAGAGCTGGGGTTGGTTTTAATGGAAAGAGGAGGAGTTGATGGTGAGTACACAATCAAATTTAGGTTGTTCAGTATTGTAGTTTAGACGTAGGGAGTAAGAGAAGTAGAGTGATTTTCCGGGAAATACCCGGACAGGCAGGGTAAAAGTTAGTATTGCGCCCAGAACCACAGAGCGTATTTCCATTCTTGGCCCGTCCCAGAGGGGTTAAAATCGATATTTTTGGTGCCCAAAGTCGATATGTGCATCCATCTTCTGTACCCATTTACATGCAAAATTCTGGCTCAAAACACCCGTAAATTCAATATTTTTGGGTACCAGAAGCTATCTGTTCATCCATAGTCATTGCTAGAATATTTTTAAAATACAGGCCCAAAACATGATTAAAATCGATATTTTATGTGCAAAAATTCGATATGTGCATTCACCTTCTGTACCCGTTTATATCACAAATTCATTCTCAAAACACCGGAAAATTCGATATTTTTGTATCCCAGAAGCGATCTGTACATGTTTAGTCAGTGCTAGAATATTTTCAAAATATGGGCACAAAACTTGCTAAAAATCGATATTTTTGTTGACCAAAGTCGATACGTGCATGCATCTTCTGTACGCGTTTATATCTCAAATTCAGGCTCAAAATACCCGAGAATTGGATATTTTTGGGTTCCAGAAGCAATCTGCACATCCCTACTCAGTGCTAGAATATTTTCAAAATATAGGCCCAAAACATGCTTAAAATCGATATTTTTGGTGCCCAAAGTCGATATGTGCATGCATCTTCTGTACCCGTTTATATCCAAAATTCTGGCTCAAAACACCCGAAAATTCGATATTTTTGGTTCCCTGAAGCGATCTGTACATTCATACTCAGTGATAGAATATTTTCAAAATATAGGCCTAAAACATGATAAAAATTGATATTTTTTGTGTCCGAAGTCGAAAAGTGCAGGCATCTTCAGAACCCGTTTATATCCCAAATTTAGGCTTAAAACACCCGAAAATTCGATATTTTTGGGTCCTAGAAGCGATTTGTACATGCCTACTCATTGCTAGAATATTTTCAAAATACAGGCCCAAAACATGATGAAAATCGATAATTTTAGTGACAAAAGTCGATTTGTGCATGCATCATCTGTACCCGTTTATATCCCAAATTGTGGCTAAAAACACCCGAAAATTCGATATTTTGGATCCTAGAAGCGATCTGTACATGGCTACTCAGTGGTAGAATATTTCCAATATATAGGCCCAAAACATGCAAAAAATCGATATTTTTGGTGCCCAAAGTCGATATGTGCATGCATCTTCTGTACCCGTTTATATCACAAATTCAGGCTTATAACACTCGAAAATTCAATATTTTTGGGTCGCAGAAGCGATCTGTACATGCATACTCAGTGCTAGAATATTTTCAATATACAGTTCCAAAACATGATGGAATTCGATATTTTATGTGTCCAAAGTCGATATGTGCAAGCATCATCTGTACCCGTTTATATCTCAAATTCAGGCTCAAAACACCCGAAAATTCGAAATTTTTGGGTAACAGAAGCTATCTGTACATGCATACTCATTGCTAGAATATTTTTAAAATACAGGCCCAAAACATGATGGAAATCGATATTTTAGGTGCAAAAAGTCGATATCTGCATTCACCTTCTGTACTCGTTTATATCACTAATTCAGGCTCAAAACACCCGAAAATTCGATATTTTTTGGTCCCAGAAGCGATCTGTACATGCATAGTCAGTGCTAGAATATTTTCAAAATATGGGCACAAAACTTGCTAAAAATCGATATTTTTTGTTGTTCAAAGTCGATAAGTGCATGCATCTTCTATACGCGTTTATATCTCAAATTCAGGCTCAAAATACCCGAAAATTGGATATTTTTGGGTCCCAGAAACGATCTGCACATGCCTACTCAGTGCTAGAATATTTTCAAAATATAGGCCTAAAACATGCTTAAAATCGATATTTTTGGTGCCCAAAGTCGATATGTGCATGCATCTTCTGTACCCGTTTATATCCAAAATTCTGGCTCAAAACACCCGAAAATTCAATATTTTTGGGTACCAGAAGCTATCTGTACATCCATAGTCATTGCTAGAATATTTTTTAAAACACAGGCCCAAAACATGATTGAAATCGATAATTTAGGTGCAAAAATTCGATATGTGCATTTACCTTCTGTACCCGTTTATATCACAAATTCAGGCTCTAAACACCGGAAAATTCGATATTTTTGTGTCCCAGAAGCGATCTGTACATGTATAGTCATTGCTAGAATATTTTCAAAATATGGGCACAAAACTTGCTAAAAATCGATATTTTTGTTGACCAAATTCGATACGTGCATACATCTTCTGTACGCGTTTATATCTCAAATTCAGGCTCAAAATACCCGAAAATTGGATATTTTGGGTCCCAGAAGCAATCTGCACATGCCTACTCAGTGCTAGAATATTTTCAAAATATAGGCCCAAAACATGCCTAACATCGATATTTTTGGTGCCCAAAGTCGATATGTGCATGCATCTTCTGTACCCGTTTATATCCAAAATTCTGGCTCAAAACACCCGAAAATTCAATATTTTTGGGTCCCAGAAGCGATCTGTACATGCATAGTCAGTGCTAGAATATTTTCAAAATATGGGCACAAAACTTGCTAAAAATCGATATTTTTTGTTGTTCAAAGTCGATAAGTGCATGCATCTTCTATACGCGTTTATATCTCAAATTCAGGCTCAAAATACCCGAAAATTGGATATTTTTGGGTCCCAGAAACGATCTGCACATGCCTACTCAGTGCTAGAATATTTTCAAAATATAGGCCCAAAACATGCTTAAAATCGACTTTTTTGGTGCCCAAAGTCGATATGTGCATGCATCTTCTGTACCCGTTTATATCCAAAATTATGGCTCAAAACACCCGAAAATTCGATATTTTTGGTTCCCTGAAGCGATCTGTACATTCGTACTCAGTGCTAGAATATTTTTTTAAAATATAGGCCTAAAACATGATAAAAATTGATATTTTTTGTGTCCGAAGTCGATAAGTGCAGGCATCTTCAGAACCCGTTTATATCCCAAATTTAGGCTTAAAACACCCGAAAATTCGATATTTTTGGGTCCTAGAAGCGATCTGTACATGCCTACTCATTGCTAGAATATTTTCAAAATACAGGCCCAAAACATGATGAAAATCGATAATTTTAGTGACAAAAGTCGATTTGTGCATGCATCATCTGTATCCGTTTATATCGCAAATTCTGGCTCAAAACACCCGAAAATTCGATATTTTGGATCCTAGAAGCGATCTGTACCTGGCTACTCAGTGGTAGAATATTTCCAATATATAGGCCCAAAACATGCAAAAAATCGATATTTTTGGTGCCCAAAGTCGATATGTGCATGCATCTTCTGTACCCGTTTATATCACAAATTCAGGCTTATAACACTCGAAAATTCAATATTTTTGGGTCGCAGAAGCGATCTGTACATGCATACTCAGTG
Organism: Petrolisthes cinctipes; assembly: GCA_033782935.1. Taxonomy (NCBI): domain Eukaryota; kingdom Metazoa; phylum Arthropoda; class Malacostraca; order Decapoda; family Porcellanidae; genus Petrolisthes; species Petrolisthes cinctipes. Next base: position 32,833 of record JAWQEG010000411.1, read on the forward strand.
CTAGAATATTTTCAATATACAGTTCCAAAACATGATGGGATTCGATATTTTATGTATCCAAAGTCGATATGTGCAAGCATCATCTGTACCCGTTTATATCTCAAATTCAGGCTCAAAAACACCCGAAAATTCGAAATTTTTGGGTAACAGAAGCTATCTGTACATGCATACTCATTGCTAGAATATTTTTAAAATACAGGCCCAAAACATGATGGAAATCGATATTTTAGGTGCAAAAAGTCGATATCTGCATTCACCTTCTGTACTCGTTTATATCACTAATTCAGGCTCAAAACACCCGAAAATTCGATATTTTTTGGTCCCAGAAGCGATCTGTACATGCATAGTCAGTGCTAGAATATTTTCAAAATATGGGCACAAAACTTGCTAAAAATCGATATTTTTTGTTGTTCAAAGTCGATAAGTGCATGCATCTTCTATACGCGTTTATATCTCAAATTCAGGCTCAAAATACCCGAAAATTGGATATTTTTGGGTCCCAGAAACGATCTGCACATGCCTACTCAGTGCTAGAATATTTTCAAAATATAAGCCTAAAACATGCTTAAAATCGATATTTTTGGTGCCCAAAGTCGATATGTGCATGCATCTTCTGTACCCGTTTATATCCAAAATTCTGGCTCAAAACACCCGAAAATTCAATATTTTTGGGTACCAGAAGCTATCTGTACATCCATAGTCATTGCTAGAATATTTTTTAAAACACAGGCCCAAAACATGATTGAAATCGATAATTTAGGTGCAAAAATTCGATATGTGCATTTACCTTCTGTACCCGTTTATATCACAAATTCAGGCTCTAAACACCGGAAAATTCGATATTTTTGTGTCCCAGAAGCGATCTGTACATGTATAGTCAGTGCTAGAATATTTTCAAAATATGGGCACAAAACTTGCTAAAAATCGATATTTTTGTTGACCAAATTCGATACGTGCATGCATCTTCTGTACGCGTTTATATCTCAAATTCAGGCTCAAAATACCCGAAAATTGGATATTTTTGGGTCCCAGAAACGATCTGCACATGCCTACTCAGTGCTAGAATATTTTCAAAATATAGGCCCAAAACATGCTTAAAATCGACTTTTTTGGTGCCCAAAGTCGATATGTGCATGCATCTTCTGTACCCGTTTATATCCAAAATTATGGCTCAAAACACCCGAAAATTCAATATTTTTGGTTCCCTGAAGCGATCTTTACATTCATACTCAGTGATAGAATATTTTCAAAATATAGGCCTAAAACATGATAAAAATTGATATTTTTTGTGTCCGAAGTCGATAAGTGCAGGCATCTTCAGAACCCGTTTATATCCCAAATTTAGGTTTAAAACACCCGAAAATTCGATATTTTTGGGTCCTAGAAGCGATCTGTGCCTACTCATTGCTAGAATATTTTCAAAATACAGGCCCAAAACATGATGAAAATCGATAATTTTAGTGACAAAAGTCGATTTGTGCATGCATCATCTGTATCCGTTTATATCGCAAATTCTGGCTCAAAACCCCCGAAAATTCGATATTTTGGATCCTAGAAGCGATCTGTACCTGGCTACTCAGTGGTAGAATATTTCCAATATATAGGCCCAAAACATGCAAAAAATCGATATTTTTGGTGCCCAAAGTCGATATGTGCATGCATCATCTGTACCCGTTTATATCACAAATTCAGGCTTATAACACTCGAAAATTCAATATTTTTGGGTCGCAGAAGCGATCTGTACATGCATACTCAGTGCTAGAATATTTTCAATATACAGTTCCAAAACATGATGGAATTCGATATTTTATGTATCCAAAGTCGATATGTGCAAGCATCATCTGTACCCGTTTATATCTCAAATTCAGGCTCAAAACACCCGAAAATTCGAAATTTTTGGGTAACAGAAGCTATCTGTACATGCATACTCATTGCTAGAATATTTTTAAAATACAGGCCCAAAACATGATGGAAATCGATATTTTAGGTGCAAAAAGTCGATATCTGCATTCACCTTCTGTACTCGTTTATATCACTAATTCAGGCTCAAAACACCCGAAAATTCGATATTTTTTGGTCCCAGAAGCGATCTGTACATGCATAGTCAGTGCTAGAATATTTTCAAAATATGGGCACAAAACTTGCTAAAAATCGATATTTTTTGTTGTTCAAAGTCGATAAGTGCATGCATCTTCTATACGCGTTTATATCTCAAATTCAGGCTCAAAATACCCGAAAATTGGATATTTTTGGGTCCCAGAAACGATCTGCACATGCCTACTCAGTGCTAGAATATTTTCAAAATATAGGCCCAAAACATGCTTAAAATCGATATTTTTGGTGCCCAAAGTCGATATGTGCATGCATCTTCTGTACCCGTTTATATCCAAAATTCTGGCTCAAAACACCCAAAAATTTAATATTTTTGGGTACCAGAAGCTATCTGTACATCCATAGTCATTGCTAGAATATTTTTTAAAACACAGGCCCAAAACATGATTGAAATCGATAATTTAGGTGCAAAAATTCGATATGTGCATTTACCTTCTGTACCCGTTTATATCAGAAATTCAGGCTCAAAACACCGGAAAATTCGATATTTTTGTGTCCCAGAAGCGATCTGTACATGTATAGTCAGTGCTAGAATATTTTCAAAATATGGGCACAAAACTTGCTAAAAATCGATATTTTTGTTGACCAAATTCGATACGTGCATGCATCTTCTGTACGCGTTTATATCTCAAATTCAGGCTCAAAATACCCGAAAACTGGATATTTTTGGGTCCCAGAAGCAATCTGCTCATGCCTACTCAGTGCTAGAATATTTTCAAAATATAGGCCCAAAACATGCTTAAAATCGACTTTTTTGGTGCCCAAAGTCGATATGTGCATGCATCTTCTGTACCCGTTTATATCCAAAATTATGGCTCAAAACACCCGAAAATTCGATATTTTTGGTTCCCTGAAGCGATCTGTACATTCATACTCAGTGCTAGAATATTTTCAAAATATAGGCCTAAAACATGATACAAATTGATATTTTTTGTGTCCGAAGTCGATAAGTGCAGGCATCTTCAGAACCCGTTTATATCCCAAATTTAGGCTTAAGACACCCGAAAATTCGATATTTTTGGGTCCTAGAAGCGATCTGTACATGCCTACTCATTGCTAGAATATTTTCAAAATACAGGCCCAAAACATGATGAAAATCGATAATTTTAGTGACAAAAGTCGATTTGTGCATGCATCATCTGTACCCGTTTATATCGCAAATTCTGGCTCAAAACCCCCGAAAATTCGATATTTTGGATCCTAGAAGCGATCTGTACCTGGCTACTCAGTGGTAGAATATTTCCAATATATAGGCCCAAAACATGCAAAAAATCGATATTTTTGGTGCCCAAATTCGATATGTGCATGCATCTTCTGTACCCGTTTATATCACAAATTCAGGCTTATAACACTCGAAAATTCAATATTTTTGGGTCGTAGAAGCGATCTGTACATTCATACTCAGTGCTAGAATATTTTCAATATACATTTCCAAAACATGATGGAATTCGATATTTTATGTATCCAAAGTCGATATGTGCAAGCATCATCTGTACCCGTTTATATCTCAAATTCAGGCTCAAAACACCCGAAAATTCGATATTTTTGGGTCCTAGAAGCGATCTGTACATGCCTACTCATTGCTAGAATATTTTCAAAATACAGGCCCAAAACATGATGAAAATCGATAATTTTAGTGACAAAAGTCGATTTGTGCATGCATCATCTGTACCCGTTTATATCGCAAATTCTGGCTCAAAACACCCGAAAATTCGATATTTTGGATCCTAGAAGCGATCTGTACCTGGCTACTCAGTGGTAGAATATTTCCAATATATAGGCCCAAAACATGCAAAAAATCGATATTTTTGGTGCCCAAAGTCGATATGTGCATGCATCTTCTGTACCCGTTTATATCACAAATTCAGGCTTATAACACTCGAAAATTCAATATTTTTGGGTCGCAGAAGCGATCTGTACATGCATACTCAGTGCTAGAATATTTTCAATATACATTTCCAAAACATGATGGAATTCGATATTTTATGTATCCAAAGTCGATATGTGCAAGCATCATCTGTACCCGTTTATATCTCAAATTCAGGCTCAAAACACCCGAAAATTCGATATTTTTGGGTCCTAGAAGCGATCTGTACATGCCTACTCATTGCTAGAATATTTTCAAAATACAGGCCCAAAACATGATGAAAATCGATGATTTTAGTGACAAAAGTCGATTTGTGCATGCATCATATGTACCCGTTTATATCGCAAATTCTGGCTCAAAACACCCGAAAATTCGATATTTTGGATCCTAGAAGCGATCTGTACCTGGCTACTCAGTGGTAGAATATTTCCAATATATAGGCCCAAAACATGCAAAAAATCGATATTTTTGGTGCCCAAAGTCGATATGTGCATGCATCTTCTGTACCCGTTTATATCACAAATTCAGGCTTATAACACTCGAAAATTCAATATTTTTGGGTCGCAGAAGCGATCTGTACATGCATACTCAGTGCTAGAATATTTTCAATATACATTTCCAAAACATGATGGAATTCGATATTTTATGTATCCAAAGTCGATATGTGCAAGCATCATCTGTACCCGTTTATATCTCAAATTCAGGCTCAAAACACCCGAAAATTCGAAATTTTTGGGTAACAGAAGCTATCTGTACATGCATACTCATTGCTAGAATATTTTTAAAATACAGGCCCAAAACATGATGGAAATCGATATTTTAGGTGCAAAAAGTCGATATCTGCATTCACCTTCTGTACTCGTTTATATCACTAATTCAGGCTCAAAACACCCGAAAATTCGATATTTTTTGGTCCCAGAAGCGATCTGTACATGCATAGTCAGTGCTAGAATATTTTCAAAATATGGGCACAAAACTTGCTAAAAATCGATATTTTTTGTTGTTCAAAGTCGATAAGTGCATGCATCTTCTATACGCGTTTATATCTCAAATTCAGGCTCAAAATACCCGAAAATTGGATATTTTTGGGTCCCAGAAACGATCTGCACATGCCTACTCAGTGCTAGAATATTTTCAAAATATAGGCCCAAAACATGCTTAAAATCGATATTTTTGGTGCCCAAAGTCGATATGTGCATGCATCTTCTGTACCCGTTTATATCCAAAATTCTGGCTCAAAACACCCGAAAATTCAATATTTTTGGGTACCAGAAGCTATCTGTACATCCATAGTCATTACTAGAATATTTTTTAAAACACAGGCCCAAAACATGCTTTAAATCGATAATTTAGGTGCAAAAATTCGATATGTGCATTTACCTTCTGTACCCGTTTATATCACAAATTCAGGCTCTAAACACCGGAAAATTCGATATTTTTGTGTCCCAGAAGCGATCTGTACATGTATAGTCAGTGCTAAAATATTTTCAAAATATGGGCACAAAACTTGCTAAAAATTGATATTTTTGTTGACCAAATTCGATACGTGCATGCATCTTCTGTACGCGTTTATATCTCAAATTCAGGCTCAAAATACCCGAAAACTGGATATTTTTGGGTCCCAGAAGCAATCTGCACATGCCTACTCAGTGCTAGAATATTTTCAAAATATAGGCCTAAAACATGATAAAAATTGATATTTTTTGTGTCCGAAGTCGATAAGTGCAGGCATCTTCAGAACCCGTTTATATCCCAAATTTAGGCTTAAAACACCCGAAAATTCGATATTTTTGGGTCCTAGAAGCGATCTGTACATGCCTACTCTTTGCTAGAATATTTTCAAAATACAGGCCCAAAACATGATGAAAATCGATAATTTTAGTGACAAAAGTCGATTTGTGCATGCATCATCTGTACCCGTTTATATCGCAAATTCTGGCTCAAAACACCCGAAAATTCGATATTTTGGATCCTAGAAGCGATCTGTACCTGGCTACTCAGTGGTAGAATATTTCCAATATATAGGCCCAAAACATGCAAAAAATCGATATTTTTGGTGCCCAAAGTCGATATGTGCATGCATCTTCTGTACCCGTTTATATCACAAATTCAGGCTTATAACACTCGAAAATTCAATATTTTTGGGTCGCAGAAGCGATGTACCAGTCCTCTAAGGCTTTAACTCGTTCAGGATCTGATACAGTACCTTAGTCCGAAGTGTAGTCGTAGTAGTTGTTGTTGTTGTTGTGGTTGTTGTGGTATTAGGTAGCGAGCTCGGCGTAGTGGTGTTCTTAGGTAAAGTGACTGCACAAGTTTCTTTAGGCTTAATTTATTTATACATACTTATCTCTATACAGGGAATTATATTTAATGCCTTGTCTGATATGCCTGTGTCTCTCTCTTATGGAGACAGGTTATAGCCCTGGGAGTCAGTTTAGGAAATCCTACATATTAGTTCAACTTCACTGCTTATATACATTCTGTTTTGGAAGATGCCAAGTCTATTCAGATATTATTATTCTTATTATCTTCTTGAAAGGGGGTGGAGTTTGGTCTAAGCTCCACCCAATTCTTCTCTCTCTCTCTTTCTACTTTCTCTCCCTCTCTCTCTCTCTCCCTTTCTCTCCCTCTCTCTCTCTCGAGTTTAGGGATGACAAGTGAGAAATTGGAGGGTAAAATGGTTACCTTCTTGGGTCTGTTGTTGTAAGAAGGCCATCTGGATTCTGTTGCTTCAAGTGGGGAAGCTGTGGTGTTACCCTCCTCTACAGTACTGTACATCGCTCTATCACGCTACCCGCCTGGCCCTCCAGGCATTAAAGCTTTATTTAATAGAAGGCCAGTTCACAATGTTGGTAGGGTATATGATAATTAAGATATTAACAATGAAGACATGTATAGTAACCTAAAAATAGACCTTAAGACATAGGCACACCTTGTACATAAATGAACATAGATAGTATCATTAATACATGAATATTAATACATTGTCACATAAAAATCATCTTAAAATTAATGTGTTTAGCTAGGTGCATGTTATTGTGTGTATATAAGCTAACCTATGCTAAAGGTTCACACATTAATAAGGGGCCGTGTTGCTAGGCTGTGAAATAACAGTCCTATTCTTTTCAATACAACATAATTCAGTATACCTCGATAGTTCGTTCTTATACAATACATAAATATGATAGTACATGGCAGAAAGATAAGACAGTGGATAATAAACATTGGTACTCAGTTTTATTTTGATCAATATATGGAGGAATCAAATTATATAATAAGGATGATTGAAGCCTATTCTCCTTGAATAACATAATAGTTGCACTTTTTCCGAAACAACTGATAATGAGGAGATGTTAAACAAGTCGACTTTAAATGAAATATGTTTAAAGGTGGAAAAGATTATGTCATGTTGTCAAGCACGTTTATGTTTATTAGGCAAGGTAACGATCCCCTTGGATCGTATTTCCTATGAGTCCGTTTCTTTATAGTAGCCTGTAACCATACCATGTGTAGGGTGATTAGGGTAAATTAATGTTAATTGTGTATCAGCAGGTAAGTATAGATAGTGGAAATTAAAATTGATGATGAAAAGAGATATTGATTAGTAATAGATATGAATGTACATGCATATAGGGCTTGATTAGTATTACTTTGATTCCAAGCAAGTGGAGATTTTGCATCCTTAGGAGATTTATATGCAACTTAAATGCAAAGAAATATGCAAGACAAACATCTATGAAGATATGCAACATGGCACTTGAAGTGTTGTGTGTCACTGATGACATCATCACTAAGTATAATACTTATTGGATGAAAATCGAATGTGAAAGGATTACTTCCATTTTCATAGGGAATTGGTGAAGTACGTAGCTTGGGAAAAACATTTTATCTTTTATGTGAATAATAATGGGATTATGATCTTGTAGTAATATACTACGCATTAATGTATAATAATATACCAAGTAGGTGTATGAAGATAATAAGTAAGATGGTATTTCATCATTGATTATACCATTATATTTCGTAGCTGTTGGAGTGGTAATAATTGTGAGTTGATCTTACCTTAATCGCAGTAAATATTCTCTTAAGAAATAAATGGTTGTCATTTCTCTCTGTTCCTCACCTGCAATTCATTTCCTGCTAATTCACAGAAATAAATAGAAGCCTAAAACATGATATATTATTCCATATATGTAGTTCTTTTCATTCGTTGATCATGTAAAGTTATATAAATCGTATTTAATTTCTGTGCAATGATTTGCACTCTAATACAGTATATACCTGTTACTTTATCTTATCTTGATTTGCAACGGCTTGTCCCGCAACCTTTTTATTTATGGGATAATGCTTGTATATTACTATCTAAGCCTTACCAAATAGTGTTGATGAAATTCCGCTTAAAATATCCCAATCACGCTCTGGGCTGTGATGATGGTTCTAAGCCATTATTTTTTTTTTTTTTTTGTATAATAAGCGAGCAATATTATTTGAGTCGCTGAATTCCTTCCTAGGGCGCCCAATGGTGACAGGACACCTTAGAATATAACACATGTAAATTGGGAACTTCATTTGTGTGATACCTGTCAAACCAAACTAGTGTATCATTAAATACCTTATCTGTACCCACTGCTCAATGGCAGAAAATTTATGTAATAAGTCAGATACCTTATAAAAATTAATGATAATATCGTTCTTCCCCAATATTTTATTATTTCCTTTTGTCTTTTCAACTGTTTGATAAAATTGGAAACGAGAGCTCTCAGAATGTAGACGTCATCTTTATCCGCTTGATGCACTTCGTCGGAGCTTAGCCTATAGCCGCCGCGAGTATAAACACGAAAATTGTTATATAGGTTGATGTGGGCCACATCCGTAAGAAAAATTATTATATATCATTGGAAACCGATCGGAGTTTTTGTTTATAATTGTTTATATTATTATTATCAATAGTAGGGATAAAATTACTAGGAAGAGGAATTGTTAATGTTCAAGAGATATTGATTGGTTTCATTGTGGATGTTGGGTTTTGCGCGCTTTTACCAATTTCTTTATTCTCTTTACATAAACAATATCAACCGCCTGGTAAAATTATGCATTATTATAGGTTTATTACCTACTAAAGAAGTGTGAAGATTCGATCGGGTACCCGTTATCACTTGGAGTGAACATATTGAGTTATTTGTTTTATTATGTCGGCGATTACGCAATATTTCCATGCAAGCTCATAATTTGTTTTGTTATGTTGGCAATCACGCATTATTTTCATGCAAGCTCATAATTTGTTTTGTTATATTGGCTATCATGCATTATTTTCATGCAATCTCATAATTTGTTTTGTTATGTTGGCGATCACGCATTATTTTCATGCAAGCTCATAATTTGTTTTGTTATGTTGGCAATCACGCATTATTGTCATGCAAGCTCATAATTTGTTTTGTTATGTTGGCAATCACGCATTATATCCATGCAAGCTCGTAGATCGTTTTGTACATCATGATGAAATTGTTGAAATGCAACTCACTGTCGTTCAGTGTAGTTGTCCACGTTGTAACATGGATTCCGTGTGGCAATTTTATATCATATGAAAGACGTATCCATACGCCATATAGTATTTCATGTGGAGTTTTTTCCTTTTATTTCCGTATTTTGTAGTGTTTATTGACCGTCATATCGATGCAGTCTTCCCATGTGGAGGGATTTTCCTTGTTTCTTTTGCCACGAAGTACTTCTAGTATTGTTACGGTGCTGCCGTTTTGTTAACCCATTAAATGCTAGGAGATATGGTAATACAAACGTTTGCTTAATGTCGTAGACATCAGATACCTTTTTTTTTTTTTATAATATCGAGACATGTATATGGTCATATAAAGTTGGTTTATATATATATGTGCACTTACCTTTGCGGTTTTTATCATAGTGTTGCCGCCACCAAATATTTAGAAAATAGTTAACCATTGGTAATACTTTATTTGCGTCCTGATTCGGAATTGTTAAGGAAAGTAGATCTATTCCTACTACGTTCCATGATTCGTCCAGGATTAGGGATTCCCGTCATGGAACAGGTCCAAATGTATGGCCTTTATTTGCATTGTCTGCTTCGCACTGAGCGATATATGTGTTTCATCATCTACCCTTAGTTTATGCTAATGGTGTATTGTATGGAGAGTGGTCAGGTACCTATCTCTCCCAGGATGCCTTGCTGCTGTATTATGATATAAGGGTAATTAATACTGAGGGAATCATTATTTGTTGTATCACTATTTGATTGTTTTTACGTCACGTTTCCTAAGTTTTCTGTAAATAGTATCATCATGAAGGGAAAATATATTTAAGTGACTGGGTAATTTTGGGCCATTATTTTCATCCTCAGTTTTTAATGAATATTTTATTACATTCATCATAGAATTGTTTGCTAATGTTTACGAACCTCATTAAGGTCAAAGTCCATGGGTGTCCTCGGAACTAAAATGACAAGATGACTGTTTAAGTGATCTACTACTTTATTAATCGTTTTAAAAGATAGTTAATATCAATATGCGGGAGAAATTCCTGAATTGTTAGACATTATCTGGCTAATTTTCCCGTTAGGGTTTGAGGTTATAGTAAGCCACGGATCGTTTGATAATTTGCGAAAACATGTAAAGGATAGCCTAATATGATTTCTCTCAAAGTACGAAGTGCCCATAATATTGCTTTAAGTTTCCTGTTTTGTTACAGAGTAACGAGTAATCTGCGTACTTAATATTCTCTAAGCTTAAGTACATACCTGACATAGACCCGTAGCTATCTCTTACATAAGTACAGCGCCTTAGCCTACTGAGGAAGCATCTGTACACTCCATAAAAGACAATGAATATTTGGGAACATAAGAATTGAAGCTTACATTAATTAACCTTTAATGATTCAAAGCTTAGCTGTTTTTCTGGCATCCATACAAAATTTGTATCTTTCTCGAGGGGATTATTTAGGTGTTTTAGTTACTTGGGAAAATACTTTACAAAGATTCTATATAAGAACATAAGACCAAGAATGATTTTATGTTAGTAACATTTATTTAGAATAGTGAATACTCTCATTGCTCGTATTTTATCAGATTGTGTATGGAGCACAGGGGCGGTTAAATGGATAACCTAAAATGATAAGTTCCTGGTAAGAAACTGAGACATAGACATTTAAAGTTTGAGGCCTACCTAATGTAATCTCTGTATAACCTTCGTTATAGTTACTTACTATGAAAATAATCAAATCGTTGAGATTAGCGATGACTACGTTATTAATAAAACCAATACGAAAATTGATCATATGCTGAAATGTGGATGAAGCATTACATAAACCAAATGGTCTACGAATGTATTCATAATAACCATGGGAAGTATTAAATGTTGTAATGGGTTGAATTTTATCATCTAATGTTACTTGCCAGTTTCCACTGACCAAGTCTAATGTGGAGAATATCATAGGTTTTGTTTCACCAATGTTAGACAAAACATCTTAAAGGAGGGAGGGAATATTTATTTTTAAGTGTAGCATTATTTAATTTTCTGCAATCAATGACTGGCCTAAAATCACCATTATTTGTTTCTTGAAACCAAAAACATTGGGCTGTTAAAATGGGAATTAGAATTCTTAATAATGCCTTCATCCATCATTTCATTTAATATTTCGTTTACCACTTTCTGTGTACTATGCGGTACGGTAGTCTATATGCTCGAGTAAATGGGTTAAGGAGATATTAGAGTAATGGTATATTTTTTTCTAATAATTTACAGGTAGGGCAATCGCATTTCAATATGTGGCTAGTATAGTGATGAGATTATCACGATAAAGTGGAAAATCGCGTCCACTGACCAAATTTCTAAGTTGCTCCCTTACGACTATCTATTTATCCTTCGGTAAGAACCGATACAATATTTCCTTGTGGTATTGGTCTAACTTCCATCTGTACAGATCACATAGATATGTTCCTTTCTTTACATGAATATTGGTAAATGGTTTATTAATATCAGTGACATTTTCACTGTTTACATTAGTTAAGTAAATTAATCCCTGGTTATATATTATTTTACTAGTTCTATTAAGGATAGAACGGTATTTTGTGGCTGTACATGAGATGGAAGATGTACCTTCAATTTATGGACGAAATTTGGAGTTAATATATTATTATATGCAGCAATGGCCTTTATGATAATGGGGTTATTTCCCTCATTTTCAATACGTATAGGGTTAACATTACCTGGACTTATATATTTTGGCCTTTACAATCCTGTATTTGAATACATTAATTCCTAAAATGTATTATTTTATGTTTAGGGTTTATTATTATGGTTTGTTTAATAAGGTATGATAAACCTAGTTTATAATTTCGTATTATATAAAATTCATTATGAATATGGTTAGTTCCCTTGGCTAACCGTACAGGAAGGGTTAGTTTCCCTAAGACCTGTAATTTATTGCCTGTCATGGTTGACCATTCTATGTCACCTGTTCAATCTTGGTTTATAAATGCTGCTGGGGACCTAATTTGCTCATTTTGTTAAAGGAATTATCCGATAACAAGGAAACTGCGGCGCCTGTGTATATCATTAAGGGGGTGTTACCATGTGATACCTAGGACAGGGAATTATAGTATATTATTGGTAAATGCGACGACAGGGCCTACAGTTATATTTTCGGTACGTTTTAATATTGTGGCGGTCTCGTTTCATGCATCATGTTTCGATTGTGCCAGTCCCGTTTCATTCTGTTATGGATCATGCATTCATTTAAGGAATGCGACTTTGACTCATGTAAATGACTGTATTTATGATCACTTTCGTTACAGTGTTTGCAACGTTTTCCCTGTGATTCCCCTTGAGTAGGTGTGGCATCAAAATTAAAAATCTTCGTACCCTTGGATTGAGTAATCCGTAATTCACGATGTATGATACGAGATTCCTTCGAATTTAAAGCTAGAGACCCTGATAGTGCAAGTGCTTTTGCTGGTTCACTTGTATTTATGTTGTCCGCCTTAGTTTTAATTATTCTCTGAACCCATGATAATGAATTATGTAGTTTACCATCCCCAAAAACATCAATAAGTGACTGTCTGAATGTAGCATATGACGTTAAATTCTGTGGATTATCTCCCGTATAGTACTTTGAATAATTGTGGGTGGGTAAAATTCTCATTGCTTGCATAGTAGAGTTAGTGGGGTTAGAAGAAATTGTTAGAAGAGCAGAGACAGTCGGAGATTGTGGAGGAGTAGCCATTGTTGGAGAAAATACAGGTTAATATAGTATACCAGATAGAGGCTTTAATGGGGGTAAGGTTTGGAGAAGGAAACGAATGTACTCGAATGTGTTGGAACCACAAACGAAACTTAGGAAGGTAGAGGAATCTAGCTTGGAGGCTAGTGAATCATTATCAGGGATATTCGAAGTTAGTTATGATACCTTTGGATTAATGGGGATTATATCTTTACTTTTGTTTTAATTTGGCACTTGTTTTCTGTTGTCTGGGCTGTTATTGAGGAACCTATTTTCTAACATGTTCGTGGACAAGTGAAAAATAATGTAATGTAACATGTAATGTGTACCTACTTTAGTTGACTGTAGTTGCAACGACGATGGGGCGTTGCCTGACGAGGCGATGATGTGGTGAAGGGGCGACGACCGTGAAGTGACGAAGCGATGATTAGTTAGCTCGCACACTAACACACTAACAGTCGTAATTGGAGTGAAGATGATGAACGTTGACTTGTCTTATACGAGAGAATTTACGTATAAGGAGGCGGCGTCAGCGTGGAGGTGATGGAGTGATGGCGTTGTCCTTACGAAAGAATTTACGTAACAGGATCGCCGTAGTGATGAAGTGATGATTGTTTGTTGTGAAGTAGATGAGGTTCTCTGTAGGTCAGTTGCAATTATGTTGAAGCAGGTGTTTCTTGTAGGTGAAGAATTTGTGGTTTATCTCCCTCGTTAGAGGTCGTAAGATTACCCACTGAAGAAATTACTTGAGAGAATTTACAAGCAGATTCCTTCAACTTGTCCTTGAACTATGTTAGTCACTGTACTCCCGTGAAGTCTTTACCTTGCAACTTGCTTTGTTGCAAAACACCGCTGCCATCAAAATGTACCAGTCCTCTAAGGCTTTAACTCGTTCAGGATCTGATACAGTACCTTAGTCCGAAGTGTAGTCGTAGTAGTTGTTGTTGTTGTTGTGGTTGTTGTGGTATTAGGTAGCGAGCTCGGCGTAGTGGTGTTCTTAGGTAAAGTGACTGCACAAGTTTCTTTAGGCTTAATTTATTTATACATACTTATCTCTATACAGGGAATTATATTTAATGCCTTGTCTGATATGCCTGTGTCTCTCTCTTATGGAGACAGGTTATAGCCCTGGGAGTCAGTTTAGGAAATCCTACATATTAGTTCAACTTCACTGCTTATATACATTCTGTTTTGGAAGATGCCAAGTCTATTCAGATATTATTATTCTTATTATCTTCTTGAAAGGGGGTGGAGTTTGGTCTAAGCTCCACCCAATTCTTCTCTCTCTCTCTTTCTACTTTCTCTCCCTCTCTCTCTCTCTCCCTTTCTCTCCCTCTCTCTCTCTCGAGTTTAGGGATGACAAGTGAGAAATTGGAGGGTAAAATGGTTACCTTCTTGGGTCTGTTGTTGTAAGAAGGCCATCTGGATTCTGTTGCTTCAAGTGGGGAAGCTGTGGTGTTACCCTCCTCTACAGTACTGTACAGCGATCTGTACATGCATACTCAGTGCTAGAATATTTTCAATATACATTTCCAAAACATGATGGAATTCGATATTTTATGTATCCAAAGTCGATATGTGCAAGCATCATCTGTACCCGTTTATATCTCAAATTCAGGCTCAAAACACCCGAAAATTCGAAATTTTTGGGTAACAGAAGCTATCTGTACATGCATACTCATTACTAGAATATTTTTAAAATACAGGCCCAAAACATGATGGAAATCGATATTTTAGGTGCAAAAAGTCGATATCTGCATTCACCTTCTGTACTCGTTTATATCACTAATTCAGGCTCAAAACACCCGAAAATTCGATATTTTTTGGTCCCAGAAGCGATCTGTACATGCATAGTCAGTGCTAGAATATTTTCAAAATATGGGCACAAAACTTGCTAAAAATCGATATTTTTTGTTGTTCAAAGTCGATAAGTGCATGCATCTTCTATACGCGTTTATATCTCAAATTCAGGCTCAAAATACCCGAAAATTGGATATTTTTGGGTCCCAGAAACGATCTGCACATGCCTACTCAGTGCTAGAATATTTTCAAAATATAGGCCCAAAACATGCTTAAAATCGATATTTTTGGTGCCCAAAGTCGATATGTGCATGCATCTTATGTACCCGTTTATATCCAAAATTCTGGCTCAAAACACCCGAAAATTCAATATTTTTGGGTACCAGAAGCTATCTGTACATCCATAGTCATTACTAGAATATTTTTTAAAACACAGGCCCAAAACATGCTTTAAATCGATAATTTAGGTGCAAAAATTCGATATGTGCATTTACCTTCTGTACCCGTTTATATCACAAATTCAGGCTCTAAACACCGGAAAATTCGATATTTTTGTGTCCCAGAAGCGATCTGTACATGTATAGTCAGTGCTAGAATATTTTCAAAATATGGGCACAAAACTTGCTAAAAATTGATATTTTTGTTGACCAAATTCGATACGTGCATGCATCTTCTGTACGCGTTTATATCTCAAATTCAGGCTCAAAATACCCGAAAACTGGATATTTTTGGGTCCCAGAAGCAATCTGCACATGCCTACTCAGTGCTAGAATATTTTCAAAATATAGGCCTAAAACATGATAAAAATTGATATTTTTTGTGTCCGAAGTCGATAAGTGCAGGCATCTTCAGAACCCGTTTATATCCCAAATTTAGGCTTAAAACACCCGAAAATTCGATATTTTTGGGTCCTAGAAGCGATCTGTACATGCCTACTCATTGCTAGAATATTTTCAAAATACAGGCCCAAAACATGATGAAAATCGATAATTTTAGTGACAAAAGTCGATTTGTGCATGCATCATCTGTACCCGTTTATATCACAAATTCTGGCTCAAAACACCCGAAAATTCGATATTTTGGATCCTAGAAGCGATCTGTACCTGGCTACTCAGTGGTAGAATATTTCCAATATATAGGCCCAAAACATGCAAAAAATCGATATTTTTGGTGCCCAAAGTCGATATGTGCATGCATCTTCTGTACCCGTTTATATCACAAATTCAGGCTTATAACACTCGAAAATTCAATATTTTTGGGTCGCAGAAGCGATCTGTACATGCATACTCAGTGCTAGAATATTTTCAATATACATTTCCAAAACATGATGGAATTCGATATTTTATGTATCCAAAGTCGATATGTGCAAGCATCATCTGTACCCGTTTATATCTCAAATTCAGGCTCAAAACACCCGAAAATTCGATATTTTTGGGTCCTAGAAGCGATCTGTACATGCCTACTCATTGCTAGAATATTTTCAAAATACAGGCCCAAAACATGATGAAAATCGATAATTTTAGTGACAAAAGTCGATTTGTGCATGCATCATCTGTACCCGTTTATATCGCAAATTCTGGCTCAAAACACCCGAAAATTCGATATTTTGGATCCTAGAAGCGATCTGTACCTGGCTACTCAGTGGTAGAATATTTCCAATATATAGGCCCAAAACATGCAAAAAATCGATATTTTTGGTGCCCAAAGTCGATATGTGCATGCATCTTCTGTACCCGTTTATATCACAAATTCAGGCTTATAACACTCGAAAATTCAATATTTTTGGGTCGCAGAAGCGATCTGTACATGCATACTCAGTGCTAGAATATTTTCAATATACATTTCCAAAACATGATGGAATTCGATATTTTATGTATCCAAAGTCGATATGTGCAAGCATCATCTGTACCCGTTTATATCTCAAATTCAGGCTCAAAACACCCGAAAATTCGATATTTTTGGGTCCTAGAAGCGATCTGTACATGCCTACTCATTGCTAGAATATTTTCAAAATACAGGCCCAAAACATGATGAAAATCGATAATTTTAGTGACAAAAGTCGATTTGTGCATGCATCATCTGTACCCGTTTATATCGCAAATTCTGGCTCAAAACACCCGAAAATTCGATATTTTGGATCCTAGAAGCGATCTGTACCTGGCTACTCAGTGGTAGAATATTTCCAATATATAGGCCCAAAACATGCAAAAAATCGATATTTTTGGTGCCCAAAGTCGATATGTGCATGCATCTTCTGTACCCGTTTATATCACAAATTCAGGCTTATAACACTCGAAAATTCAATATTTTTGGGTCGCAGAAGCGATCTGTACATGCATACTCAGTGCTAGAATATTTTCAATATACATTTCCAAAACATGATGGAATTCGATATTTTATGTATCCAAAGTCGATATGTGCAAGCATCATCTGTACCCGTTTATATCTCAAATTCAGGCTCAAAACACCTGAAAATTCGAAATTTTTGGGTAACAGAATCTATCTGTACATGCATACTCATTGCTAGAATATTTTTAAAATACAGGCCCAAAACATGATGGAAATCGATATTTTAGGTGCAAAAAGTCGATATCTGCATTCACCTTCTGTACTCGTTTATATCACTAATTCAGGCTCAAAACACCCGAAAATTCGATATTTTTTGGTCCCAGAAGCGATCTGTACATGCATAGTCAGTGCTAGAATATTTTCAAAATATGGGCACAAAACTTGCTAAAAATCGATATTTTTTGTTGTTCAAAGTCGATAAGTGCATGCATCTTCTATACGCGTTTATATCTCAAATTCAGGCTCAAAATACCCGAAAATTGGATATTTTTGGGTCCCAGAAACGATCTGCACATGCCTACTCAGTGCTAGAATATTTTCAAAATATAGGCCCAAAACATGCTTAAAATCGATATTTTTGGTGCCCAAAGTCGATATGTGCATGCATCTTCTGTACCCGTTTATATCCAAAATTCTGGCTCAAAACACCCGAAAATTCAATATTTTTGGGTACCAGAAGCTATCTGTACATCCATAGTCATTACTAGAATATTTTTTAAAACACAGGCCCAAAACATGCTTTAAATCGATAATTTAGGTGCAAAAATTCGATATGTGCATTTACCTTCTGTACCCGTTTATATCACAAATTCAGGCTCTAAACACCGGAAAATTCGATATTTTTGTGTCCCAGAAGCGATCTGTACATGTATAGTCAGTGCTAGAATATTTTCAAAATATGGGCACAAAACTTGCTAAAAATTGATATTTTTGTTGACCAAATTCGATACGTGCATGCATCTTCTGTACGCGTTTATATCTCAAATTCAGGCTCAAAATACCCGAAAACTGGATATTTTTGGGTCCCAGAAGCAATCTGCACATGCCTACTCAGTGCTAGAATATTTTCAAAATATAGGCCTAAAACATGATAAAAATTGATATTTTTTGTGTCCGAAGTCGATAAGTGCAGGCATCTTCAGAACCCGTTTATATCCCAAATTTAGGCTTAAAACACCCGAAAATTCGATATTTTTGGGTCCTAGAAGCGATCTGTACATGCCTACTCTTTGCTAGAATATTTTCAAAATACAGGCCCAAAACATGATGAAAATCGATAATTTTAGTGACAAAAGTCGATTTGTGCATGCATCATCTGTACCCGTTTATATCGCAAATTCTGGCTCAAAACACCCGAAAATTCGATATTTTGGATCCTAGAAGCGATCTGTACCTGGCTACTCAGTGGTAGAATATTTCCAATATATAGGCCCAAAACATGCAAAAAATCGATATTTTTGGTGCCCAAAGTCGATATGTGCATGCATCTTCTGTACCCGTTTATATCACAAATTCAGGCTTATAACACTCGAAAATTCAATATTTTTGGGTCGCAGAAGCGATCTGTACATGCATACTCAGTGCTAGAATATTTTCAATATACATTTCCAAAACATGATGGAATTCGATATTTTATGTATCCAAAGTCGATATGTGCAAGCATCATCTGTACCCGTTTATATCTCAAATTCAGGCTCAAAACACCCGAAAATTCGAAATTTTTGGGTAACAGAAGCTATCTGTACATGCATACTCATTGCTAGAATATTTTTAAAATACAGGCCCAAAACATGATGGAAATCGATATTTTAGGTGCAAAAAGTCGATATCTGCATTCACCTTCTGTACTCGTTTATATCACTAATTCAGGCTCAAAACACCCGAAAATTCGATATTTTTTGGTCCCAGAAGCGATCTGTACATGCATAGTCAGTGCTAGAATATTTTCAAAATATGGGCACAAAACTTGCTAAAAATCGATATTTTTTGTTGTTCAAAGTCGATAAGTGCATGCATCTTCTATACGCGTTTATATCTCAAATTCAGGCTCAAAATACCCGAAAATTGGATATTTTTGGGTCCCAGAAACGATCTGCACATGCCTACTCAGTGCTAGAATATTTTCAAAATATAGGCCCAAAACATGCTTAAAATCGATATTTTTGGTGCCCAAAGTCGATATGTGCATGCATCTTCTGTACCCGTTTATATCCAAAATTCTGGCTCAAAACACCCGAAAATTCAATATTTTTGGGTACCAGAAGCTATCTGTACATCCATAGTCATTACTAGAATATTTTTTAAAACACAGGCCCAAAACATGCTTTAAATCGATAATTTAGGTGCAAAAATTCGATATGTGCATTTACCTTCTGTACCCGTTTATATCACAAATTCAGGCTCTAAACACCGGAAAATTCGATATTTTTGTGTCCCAGAAGCGATCTGTACATGTATAGTCAGTGCTAGAATATTTTCAAAATATGGGCACAAAACTTGCTAAAAATTGATATTTTTGTTGACCAAATTCGATACGTGCATGCATCTTCTGTACGCGTTTATATCTCAAATTCAGGCTCAAAATACCCGAAAACTGGATATTTTTGGGTCCCAGAAGCAATCTGCACATGCCTACTCAGTGCTAGAATATTTTCAAAATATAGGCCTAAAACATGATAAAAATTGATATTTTTTGTGTCCGAAGTCGATAAGTGCAGGCATCTTCAGAACCCGTTTATATCCCAAATTTAGGCTTAAAACACCCGAAAATTCGATATTTTTGGGTCCTAGAAGCGATCTGTACATGCCTACTCATTGCTAGAATATTTTCAAAATACAGGCCCAAAACATGATGAAAATCGATAATTTTAGTGACAAAAGTCGATTTGTGCATGCATCATCTGTACCCGTTTATATCACAAATTCTGGCTCAAAACCCCCGAAAATTCGATATTTTGGATCCTAGAAGCGATCTGTACCTGGCTACTCAGTGGTAGAATATTTCCAATATATAGGCCCAAAACATGCAAAAAATCGATATTTTTGGTGCCCAAAGTCGATATGTGCATGCATCTTCTGTACCCGTTTATATCACAAATTCAGGCTTATAACACTCGAAAATTCAATATTTTTGGGTCGCAGAAGCGATCTGTACATGCATACTCAGTGCTAGAATATTTTCAATATACATTTCCAAAACATGATGGAATTCGATATTTTATGTATCCAAAGTCGATATGTGCAAGCATCATCTGTACCCGTTTATATCTCAAATTCAGGCTCAAAACACCCGAAAATTCGAAATTTTTGGGTAACAGAAGCTATCTGTACATGCATACTCATTGCTAGAATATTTTTAAAATACAGGCCCAAAACATGATGGAAATCGATATTTTAGGTGCAAAAAGTCGATATCTGCATTCACCTTCTGTACTCGTTTATATCACTAATTCAGGCTCAAAACACCCGAAAATTCGATATTTTTTGGTCCCAGAAGCGATCTGTACATGCATAGTCAGTGCTAGAATATTTTCAAAATATGGGCACAAAACTTGCTAAAAATCGATATTTTTTGTTGTTCAAAGTCGATAAGTGCATGCATCTTCTATACGCGTTTATATCTCAAATTCAGGCTCAAAATACCCGAAAATTGGATATTTTTGGGTCCCAGAAACGATCTGCACATGCCTACTCAGTGCTAGAATATTTTCAAAATATAGGCCCAAAACATGCTTAAAATCGATATTTTTGGTGCCCAAAGTCGATATGTGCATGCATCTTCTGTACCCGTTTATATCCAAAATTCTGGCTCAAAACACCCGAAAATTCAATATTTTTGGGTACCAGAAGCTATCTGTACATCCATAGTCATTACTAGAATATTTTTTAAAACACAGGCCCAAAACATGCTTTAAATCGATAATTTAGGTGCAAAAATTCGATATGTGCATTTACCTTCTGTACCCGTTTATATCACAAATTCAGGCTCTAAACACCGGAAAATTCGATATTTTTGTGTCCCAGAAGCGATCTGTACATGTATAGTCAGTGCTAGAATATTTTCAAAATATGGGCACAAAACTTGCTAAAAATTGATATTTTTGTTGACCAAATTCGATACGTGCATGCATCTTCTGTACGCGTTTATATCTCAAATTCAGGCTCAAAATACCCGAAAACTGGATATTTTTGGGTCCCAGAAGCAATCTGCACATGCCTACTCAGTGCTAGAATATTTTCAAAATATAGGCCTAAAACATGATAAAAATTGATATTTTTTGTGTCCGAAGTCGATAAGTGCAGGCATCTTCAGAACCCGTTTATATCCCAAATTTAGGCTTAAAACACCCGAAAATTCGATATTTTTGGGTCCTAGAAGCGATCTGTACATGCCTACTCATTGCTAGAATATTTTCAAAATACAGGCCCAAAACATGATGAAAATCGATAATTTTAGTGACAAAAGTCGATTTGTGCATGCATCATCTGTACCCGTTTATATCACAAATTCTGGCTCAAAACCCCCGAAAATTCGATATTTTGGATCCTAGAAGCGATCTGTACCTGGCTACTCAGTGGTAGAATATTTCCAATATATAGGCCCAAAACATGCAAAAAATCGATATTTTTGGTGCCCAAAGTCGATATGTGCATGCATCTTCTGTACCCGTTTATATCACAAATTCAGGCTTATAACACTCGAAAATTCAATATTTTTGGGTCGCAGAAGCGATCTGTACATGCATACTCAGTGCTAGAATATTTTCAATATACATTTCCAAAACATGATGGAATTCGATATTTTATGTATCCAAAGTCGATATGTGCAAGCATCATCTGTACCCGTTTATATCTCAAATTCAGGCTCAAAACACCCGAAAATTCGAAATTTTTGGGTAACAGAAGCTATCTGTACATGCATACTCATTGCTAGAATATTTTTAAAATACAGGCCCAAAACATGATGGAAATCGATATTTTAGGTGCAAAAAGTCGATATCTGCATTCACCTTCTGTACTCGTTTATATCACTAATTCAGGCTCAAAACACCCGAAAATTCGATATTTTTTGGTCCCAGAAGCGATCTGTACATGCATAGTCAGTGCTAGAATATTTTCAAAATATGGGCACAAAACTTGCTAAAAATCGATATTTTTTGTTGTTCAAAGTCGATAAGTGCATGCATCTTCTATACGCGTTTATATCTCAAATTCAGGCTCAAAATACCCGAAAATTGGATATTTTTGGGTCCCAGAAACGATCTGCACATGCCTACTCAGTGCTAGAATATTTTCAAAATATAGGCCCAAAACATGCTTAAAATCGATATTTTTGGTGCCCAAAGTCGATATGTGCATGCATCTTCTGTACCCGTTTATATCCAAAATTCTGGCTCAAAACACCCGAAAATTCAATATTTTTGGGTACCAGAAGCTATCTGTACATCCATAGTCATTACTAGAATATTTTTTAAAACACAGGCCCAAAACATGCTTTAAATCGATAATTTAGGTGCAAAAATTCGATATGTGCATTTACCTTCTGTACCCGTTTATATCACAAATTCAGGCTCTAAACACCGGAAAATTCGATATTTTTGTGTCCCAGAAGCGATCTGTACATGTATAGTCAGTGCTAGAATATTTTCAAAATATGGGCACAAAACTTGCTAAAAATTGATATTTTTGTTGACCAAATTCGATACGTGCATGCATCTTCTGTACGCGTTTATATCTCAAATTCAGGCTCAAAATACCCGAAAACTGGATATTTTTGGGTCCCAGAAGCAATCTGCACATGCCTACTCAGTGCTAGAATATTTTCAAAATATAGGCCTAAAACATGATAAAAATTGATATTTTTTGTGTCCGAAGTCGATAAGTGCAGGCATCTTCAGAACCCGTTTATATCCCAAATTTAGGCTTAAAACACCCGAAAATTCGATATTTTTGGGTCCTAGAAGCGATCTGTACATGCCTACTCATTGCTAGAATATTTTCAAAATACAGGCCCAAAACATGATGAAAATCGATAATTTTAGTGACAAAAGTCGATTTGTGCATGCATCATCTGTACCCGTTTATATCACAAATTCTGGCTCAAAACCCCCGAAAATTCGATATTTTGGATCCTAGAAGCGATCTGTACCTGGCTACTCAGTGGTAGAATATTTCCAATATATAGGCCCAAAACATGCAAAAAATCGATATTTTTGGTGCCCAAAGTCGATATGTGCATGCATCTTCTGTACCCGTTTATATCACAAATTCAGGCTTATAACACTCGAAAATTCAATATTTTTGGGTCGCAGAAGCGATCTGTACATGCATACTCAGTGCTAGAATATTTTCAATATACATTTCCAAAACATGATGGAATTCGATATTTTATGTATCCAAAGTCGATATGTGCAAGCATCATCTGTACCCGTTTATATCTCAAATTCAGGCTCAAAACACCCGAAAATTCGAAATTTTTGGGTAACAGAAGCTATCTGTACATGCATACTCATTGCTAGAATATTTTTAAAATACAGGCCCAAAACATGATGGAAATCGATATTTTAGGTGCAAAAAGTCGATATCTGCATTCACCTTCTGTACTCGTTTATATCACTAATTCAGGCTCAAAACACCCGAAAATTCGATATTTTTTGGTCCCAGAAGCGATCTGTACATGCATAGTCAGTGCTAGAATATTTTCAAAATATGGGCACAAAACTTGCTAAAAATCGATATTTTTTGTTGTTCAAAGTCGATAAGTGCATGCATCTTCTATACGCGTTTATATCTCAAATTCAGGCTCAAAATACCCGAAAATTGGATATTTTTGGGTCCCAGAAACGATCTGCACATGCCTACTCAGTGCTAGAATATTTTCAAAATATAGGCCCAAAACATGCTTAAAATCGATATTTTTGGTGCCCAAAGTCGATATGTGCATGCATCTTCTGTACCCGTTTATATCCAAAATTCTGGCTCAAAACACCCGAAAATTCAATATTTTTGGGTACCAGAAGCTATCTGTACATCCATAGTCATTACTAGAATATTTTTTAAAACACAGGCCCAAAACATGCTTTAAATCGATAATTTAGGTGCAAAAATTCGATATGTGCATTTACCTTCTGTACCCGTTTATATCACAAATTCAGGCTCTAAACACCGGAAAATTCGATATTTTTGTGTCCCAGAAGCGATCTGTACATGTATAGTCAGTGCTAGAATATTTTCAAAATATGGGCACAAAACTTGCTAAAAATTGATATTTTTGTTGACCAAATTCGATACGTGCATGCATCTTCTGTACGCGTTTATATCTCAAATTCAGGCTCAAAATACCCGAAAACTGGATATTTTTGGGTCCCAGAAGCAATCTGCACATGCCTACTCAGTGCTAGAATATTTTCAAAATATAGGCCTAAAACATGATAAAAATTGATATTTTTTGTGTCCGAAGTCGATAAGTGCAGGCATCTTCAGAACCCGTTTATATCCCAAATTTAGGCTTAAAACACCCGAAAATTCGATATTTTTGGGTCCTAGAAGCGATCTGTACATGCCTACTCATTGCTAGAATATTTTCAAAATACAGGCCCAAAACATGATGAAAATCGATAATTTTAGTGACAAAAGTCGATTTGTGCATGCATCATCTGTACCCGTTTATATCACAAATTCTGGCTCAAAACCCCCGAAAATTCGATATTTTGGATCCTAGAAGCGATCTGTACCTGGCTACTCAGTGGTAGAATATTTCCAATATATAGGCCCAAAACATGCAAAAAATCGATATTTTTGGTGCCCAAAGTCGATATGTGCATGCATCTTCTGTACCCGTTTATATCACAAATTCAGGCTTATAACACTCGAAAATTCAATATTTTTGGGTCGCAGAAGCGATCTGTACATGCATACTCAGTGCTAGAATATTTTCAATATACATTTCCAAAACATGATGGAATTCGATATTTTATGTATCCAAAGTCGATATGTGCAAGCATCATCTGTACCCGTTTATATCTCAAATTCAGGCTCAAAACACCCGAAAATTCGAAATTTTTGGGTAACAGAAGCTATCTGTACATGCATACTCATTGCTAGAATATTTTTAAAATACAGGCCCAAAACATGATGGAAATCGATATTTTAGGTGCAAAAAGTCGATATCTGCATTCACCTTCTGTACTCGTTTATATCACTAATTCAGGCTCAAAACACCCGAAAATTCGATATTTTTTGGTCCCAGAAGCGATCTGTACATGCATAGTCAGTGCTAGAATATTTTCAAAATATGGGCACAAAACTTGCTAAAAATCGATATTTTTTGTTGTTCAAAGTCGATAAGTGCATGCATCTTCTATACGCGTTTATATCTCAAATTCAGGCTCAAAATACCCGAAAATTGGATATTTTTGGGTCCCAGAAACGATCTGCACATGCCTACTCAGTGCTAGAATATTTTCAAAATATAGGCCCAAAACATGCTTAAAATCGATATTTTTGGTGCCCAAAGTCGATATGTGCATGCATCTTATGTACCCGTTTATATCCAAAATTCTGGCTCAAAACACCCGAAAATTCAATATTTTTGGGTACCAGAAGCTATCTGTACATCCATAGTCATTACTAGAATATTTTTTAAAACACAGGCCCAAAACATGCTTTAAATCGATAATTTAGGTGCAAAAATTCGATATGTGCATTTACCTTCTGTACCCGTTTATATCACAAATTCAGGCTCTAAACACCGGAAAATTCGATATTTTTGTGTCCCAGAAGCGATCTGTACATGTATAGTCAGTGCTAGAATATTTTCAAAATATGGGCACAAAACTTGCTAAAAATTGATATTTTTGTTGACCAAATTCGATACGTGCAGGCATCTTCAGAACCCGTTTATATCCCAAATTTAGGCTTAAAACACCCGAAAATTCGATATTTTTGGGTCCTAGAAGCGATCTGTACATGCCTACTCATTGCTAGAATATTTTCAAAATACAGGCCCAAAACATGATGAAAATCGATAATTTTAGTGACAAAAGTCGATTTGTGCATGCATCATCTGTACCCGTTTATATCGCAAATTCTGGCTCAAAACACCCGAAAATTCGATATTTTGGATCCTAGAAGCGATCTGTACCTGGCTACTCAGTGGTAGAATATTTCCAATATATAGGCCCAAAACATGCAAAAAATCGATATTTTTGGTGCCCAAAGTCGATATGTGCATGCATCTTCTGTACCCGTTTATATCACAAATTCAGGCTTATAACACTCGAAAATTCAATATTTTTGGGTCGCAGAAGCGATCTGTACATGCATACTCAGTGCTAGAATATTTTCAATATACATTTCCAAAACATGATGGAATTCGATATTTTATGTATCCAAAGTCGATATGTGCAAGCATCATCTGTACCCGTTTATATCTCAAATTCAGGCTCAAAACACCCGAAAATTCGATATTTTTGGGTCCTAGAAGCGATCTGTACATGCCTACTCATTGCTAGAATATTTTCAAAATACAGGCCCAAAACATGATGAAAATCGATAATTTTAGTGACAAAAGTCGATTTGTGCATGCATCATCTGTACCCGTTTATATCGCAAATTCTGGCTCAAAACACCCGAAAATTCGATATTTTGGATCCTAGAAGCGATCTGTACCTGGCTACTCAGTGGTAGAATATTTCCAATATATAGGCCCAAAACATGCAAAAAATCGATATTTTTGGTGCCCAAAGTCGATATGTGCATGCATCTTCTGTACCCGTTTATATCACAAATTCAGGCTTATAACACTCGAAAATTCAATATTTTTGGGTCGCAGAAGCGATCTGTACATGCATACTCAGTGCTAGAATATTTTCAATATACATTTCCAAAACATGATGGAATTCGATATTTTATGTATCCAAAGTCGATATGTGCAAGCATCATCTGTACCCGTTTATATCTCAAATTCAGGCTCAAAACACCCGAAAATTCGATATTTTTGGGTCCTAGAAGCGATCTGTACATGCCTACTCATTGCTAGAATATTTTCAAAATACAGGCCCAAAACATGATGAAAATCGATAATTTTAGTGACAAAAGTCGATTTGTGCATGCATCATCTGTACCCGTTTATATCGCAAATTCTGGCTCAAAACACCCGAAAATTCGATATTTTGGATCCTAGAAGCGATCTGTACCTGGCTACTCAGTGGTAGAATATTTCCAATATATAGGCCCAAAACATGCAAAAAATCGATATTTTTGGTGCCCAAAGTCGATATGTGCATGCATCTTCTGTACCCGTTTATATCACAAATTCAGGCTTATAACACTCGAAAATTCAATATTTTTGGGTCGCAGAAGCGATCTGTACATGCATACTCAGTGCTAGAATATTTTCAATATACATTTCCAAAACATGATGGAATTCGATATTTTATGTATCCAAAGTCGATATGTGCAAGCATCATCTGTACCCGTTTATATCTCAAATTCAGGCTCAAAACACCCGAAAATTCGAAATTTTTGGGTAACAGAAGCTATCTGTACATGCATACTCATTGCTAGAATATTTTTAAAATACAGGCCCAAAACATGATGGAAATCGATATTTTAGGTGCAAAAAGTCGATATCTGCATTCACCTTCTGTACTCGTTTATATCACTAATTCAGGCTCAAAACACCCGAAAATTCGATATTTTTTGGTCCCAGAAGCGATCTGTACATGCATAGTCAGTGCTAGAATATTTTCAAAATATGGGCACAAAACTTGCTAAAAATCGATATTTTTTGTTGTTCAAAGTCGATAAGTGCATGCATCTTCTATACGCGTTTATATCTCAAATTCAGGCTCAAAATACCCGAAAATTGGATATTTTTGGGTCCCAGAAACGATCTGCACATGCCTACTCAGTGCTAGAATATTTTCAAAATATAGGCCCAAAACATGCTTAAAATCGATATTTTTGGTGCCCAAAGTCGATATGTGCATGCATCTTCTGTACCCGTTTATATCCAAAATTCTGGCTCAAAACACCCGAAAATTCAATATTTTTGGGTACCAGAAGCTATCTGTACATCCATAGTCATTACTAGAATATTTTTTAAAACACAGGCCCAAAACATGCTTTAAATCGATAATTTAGGTGCAAAAATTCGATATGTGCATTTACCTTCTGTACCCGTTTATATCACAAATTCAGGCTCTAAACACCGGAAAATTCGATATTTTTGTGTCCCAGAAGCGATCTGTACATGTATAGTCAGTGCTAGAATATTTTCAAAATATGGGCACAAAACTTGCTAAAAATTGATATTTTTGTTGACCAAATTCGATACGTGCATGCATCTTCTGTACGCGTTTATATCTCAAATTCAGGCTCAAAATACCCGAAAACTGGATATTTTTGGGTCCCAGAAGCAATCTGCACATGCCTACTCAGTGCTAGAATATTTTCAAAATATAGGCCTAAAACATGATAAAAATTGATATTTTTTGTGTCCGAAGTCGATAAGTGCAGGCATCTTCAGAACCCGTTTATATCCCAAATTTAGGCTTAAAACACCCGAAAATTCGATATTTTTGGGTCCTAGAAGCGATCTGTACATGCCTACTCTTTGCTAGAATATTTTCAAAATACAGGCCCAAAACATGATGAAAATCGATAATTTTAGTGACAAAAGTCGATTTGTGCATGCATCATCTGTACCCGTTTATATCGCAAATTCTGGCTCAAAACACCCGAAAATTCGATATTTTGGATCCTAGAAGCGATCTGTACCTGGCTACTCAGTGGTAGAATATTTCCAATATATAGGCCCAAAACATGCAAAAAATCGATATTTTTGGTGCCCAAAGTCGATATGTGCATGCATCTTCTGTACCCGTTTATATCACAAATTCAGGCTTATAACACTCGAAAATTCAATATTTTTGGGTCGCAGAAGCGATCTGTACATGCATACTCAGTGCTAGAATATTTTCAATATACATTTCCAAAACATGATGGAATTCGATATTTTATGTATCCAAAGTCGATATGTGCAAGCATCATCTGTACCCGTTTATATCTCAAATTCAGGCTCAAAACACCCGAAAATTCGAAATTTTTGGGTAACAGAAGCTATCTGTACATGCATACTCATTGCTAGAATATTTTTAAAATACAAGCCCAAAACATGATGGAAATCGATATTTTAGGTGCAAAAAGTCGATATCTGCATTCACCTTCTGTACTCGTTTATATCACTAATTCATGCTCAAAACACCCGAAAATTCGATATTTTTTGGTCCCAGAAGCGATCTGTACATGCATAGTCAGTGCTAGAATATTTTCAAAATATGGGCACAAAACTTGCTAAAAATCGATATTTTTTGTTGTTCAAAGTCGATAAGTGCATGCATCTTCTATACGCGTTTATATCTCAAATTCAGGCTCAAAATACCCGAAAATTGGATATTTTTGGGTCCCAGAAACGATCTGCACATGCCTACTCAGTGCTAGAATATTTTCAAAATATAGGCCCAAAACATGCTTAAAATCGATATTTTTGGTGCCCAAAGTCGATATGTGCATGCATCTTCTGTACCCGTTTATATCCAAAATTCTGGCTCAAAACACCCGAAAATTCAATATTTTTGGGTACCAGAAGCTATCTGTACATCCATAGTCATTACTAGAATATTTTTTAAAACACAGGCCCAAAACATGCTTTAAATCGATAATTTAGGTGCAAAAATTCGATATGTGCATTTACCTTCTGTACCCGTTTATATCACAAATTCAGGCTCTAAACACCGGAAAATTCGATATTTTTGTGTCCCAGAAGCGATCTGTACATGTATAGTCAGTGCTAGAATATTTTCAAAATATGGGCACAAAACTTGCTAAAAATTGATATTTTTGTTGACCAAATTCGATACGTGCATGCATCTTCTGTACGCGTTTATATCTCAAATTCAGGCTCAAAATACCCGAAAACTGGATATTTTTGGGTCCCAGAAGCAATCTGCACATGCCTACTCAGTGCTAGAATATTTTCAAAATATAGGCCTAAAACATGATAAAAATTGATATTTTTTGTGTCCGAAGTCGATAAGTGCAGGCATCTTCAGAACCCGTTTATATCCCAAATTTAGGCTTAAAACACCCGAAAATTCGATATTTTTGGGTCCTAGAAGCGATCTGTACATGCCTACTCATTGCTAGAATATTTTCAAAATACAGGCCCAAAACATGATGAAAATCGATAATTTTAGTGACAAAAGTCGATTTGTGCATGCATCATCTGTACCCGTTTATATCACAAATTCTGGCTCAAAACCCCCGAAAATTCGATATTTTGGATCCTAGAAGCGATCTGTACCTGGCTACTCAGTGGTAGAATATTTCCAATATATAGGCCCAAAACATGCAAAAAATCGATATTTTTGGTGCCCAAAGTCGATATGTGCATGCATCTTCTGTACCCGTTTATATCACAAATTCAGGCTTATAACACTCGAAAATTCAATATTTTTGGGTCGCAGAAGCGATCTGTACATGCATACTCAGTGCTAGAATATTTTCAATATACATTTCCAAAACATGATGGAATTCGATATTTTATGTATCCAAAGTCGATATGTGCAAGCATCATCTGTACCCGTTTATATCTCAAATTCAGGCTCAAAACACCCGAAAATTCGATATTTTTGGGTCCTAGAAGCGATCTGTACATGCCTACTTATTGCTAGAATATTTTCAAAATACAGGCCCAAAACATGATGAAAATCGATAATTTTAGTGACAAAAGTCGATTTGTGCATGCATCATCTGTACCCGTTTATATCGCAAATTCTGGCTCAAAACACCCGAAAATTCGATATTTTGGATCCTAGAAGCGATCTGTACCTGGCTACTCAGTGGTAGAATATTTCCAATATATAGGCCCAAAACATGCAAAAAATCGATATTTTTGGTGCCCAAAGTCGATATGTGCATGCATCTTCTGTACCCGTTTATATCACAAATTCAGGCTTATAACACTCGAAAATTCAATATTTTTGGGTCGCAGAAGCGATCTGTACATGCATACTCAGTGCTAGAATATTTTCAATATACATTTCCAAAACATGATGGAATTCGATATTTTATGTATCCAAAGTCGATATGTGCAAGCATCATCTGTACCCGTTTATATCTCAAATTCAGGCTCAAAACACCCGAAAATTCGAAATTTTTGGGTAACAGAAGCTATCTGTACATGCATACTCATTGCTAGAATATTTTTAAAATACAGGCCCAAAACATGATGGAAATCGATATTTTAGGTGCAAAAAGTCGATATCTGCATTCACCTTCTGTACTCGTTTATATCACTAATTCAGGCTCAAAACACCCGAAAATTCGATATTTTTTGGTCCCAGAAGCGATCTGTACATGCATAGTCCGTGCTAGAATATTTTCAAAATATGGGCACAAAACTTGCTAAAAATCGATATTTTTTGTTGTTCAAAGTCGATAAGTGCATGCATCTTCTATACGCGTTTATATCTCAAATTCAGGCTCAAAATACCCGAAAATTGGATATTTTTGGGTCCCAGAAACGATCTGCACATGCCTACTCAGTGCTAGAATATTTTCAAAATATAGGCCCAAAACATGCTTAAAATCGATATTTTTGGTGCCCAAAGTCGATATGTGCATGCATCTTCTGTACCCGTTTATATCCAAAATTCTGGCTCAAAACACCCGAAAATTCAATATTTTTGGGTACCAGAAGCTATCTGTACATCCATAGTCATTACTAGAATATTTTTTAAAACACAGGCCCAAAACATGCTTTAAATCGATAATTTAGGTGCAAAAATTCGATATGTGCATTTACCTTCTGTACCCGTTTATATCACAAATTCAGGCTCTAAACACCGGAAAATTCGATATTTTTGTGTCCCAGAAGCGATCTGTACATGTATAGTCAGTGCTAGAATATTTTCAAAATATGAGCACAAAACTTGCTAAAAATTGATATTTTTGTTGACCAAATTCGATACGTGCATGCATCTTCTGTACGCGTTTATATCTCAAATTCAGGCTCAAAATACCCGAAAACTGGATATTTTTGGGTCCCAGAAGCAATCTGCACATGCCTACTCAGTGCTAGAATATTTTCAAAATATAGGCCTAAAACATGATAAAAATTGATATTTTTTGTGTCCGAAGTCGATAAGTGCAGGCATCTTCAGAACCCGTTTATATCCCAAATTTAGGCTTAAAACACCCGAAAATTCGATATTTTTGGGTCCTAGAAGCGATCTGTACATGCCTACTCATTGCTAGAATATTTTCAAAATACAGGCCCAAAACATGATGAAAATCGATAATTTTAGTGACAAAAGTCGATTTGTGCATGCATCATCTGTACCCGTTTATATCGCAAATTCTGGCTCAAAACACCCGAAAATTCGATATTTTGGATCCTAGAAGCGATCTGTACCTGGCTACTCAGTGGTAGAATATTTCCAATATATAGGCCCAAAACATGCAAAAAATCGATATTTTTGGTGCCCAAAGTCGATATGTGCATGCATCTTCTGTACCCGTTTATATCACAAATTCAGGCTTATAACACTCGAAAATTCAATATTTTTGGGTCGCAGAAGCGATCTGTACATGCATACTCAGTGCTAGAATATTTTCAATATACATTTCCAAAACATGATGGAATTCGATATTTTATGTATCCAAAGTCGATATGTGCAAGCATCATCTGTACCCGTTTATATCTCAAATTCAGGCTCAAAACACCCGAAAATTCGAAATTTTTGGGTAACAGAAGCTATCTGTACATGCATACTCATTGCTAGAATATTTTTAAAATACAGGCCCAAAACATGATGGAAATCGATATTTTAGGTGCAAAAAGTCGATATCTGCATTCACCTTCTGTACTCGTTTATATCACTAATTCAGGCTCAAAACACCCGAAAATTCGATATTTTTTGGTCCCAGAAGCGATCTGTACATGCATAGTCAGTGCTAGAATATTTTCAAAATATGGGCACAAAACTTGCTAAAAATCGATATTTTTTGTTGTTCAAAGTCGATAAGTGCATGCATCTTCTATACGCGTTTATATCTCAAATTCAGGCTCAAAATACCCGAAAATTGGATATTTTTGGGTCCCAGAAACGATCTGCACATGCCTACTCAGTGCTAGAATATTTTCAAAATATAGGCCCAAAACATGCTTAAAATCGATATTTTTGGTGCCCAAAGTCGATATGTGCATGCATCTTCTGTACCCGTTTATATCCAAAATTCTGGCTCAAAACACCCGAAAATTCAATATTTTTGGGTACCAGAAGCTATCTGTACATCCATAGTCATTACTAGAATATTTTTTAAAACACAGGCCCAAAACATGCTTTAAATCGATAATTTAGGTGCAAAAATTCGATATGTGCATTTACCTTCTGTACCCGTTTATATCACAAATTCAGGCTCTAAACACCGGAAAATTCGATATTTTTGTGTCCCAGAAGCGATCTGTACATGTATAGTCAGTGCTAGAATATTTTCAAAATATGGGCACAAAACGTGCTAAAAATTGATATTTTTGTTGACCAAATTCGATACGTGCATGCATCTTCTGTACGCGTTTATATCTCAAATTCAGGCTCAAAATAATCGAAAACTGGATATTTTTGGGTCCCAGAAGCAATCTGCACATGCCTACTCAGTGCTAGAATATTTTCAAAATATAGGCCTAAAACATGATAAAAATTGATATTTTTTGTGTCCGAAGTCGATAAGTGCAGGCATCTTCAGAACCCGTTTATATCCCAAATTTAGGCTTAAAACACCCGAAAATTCGATATTTTTGGGTCCTAGAAGCGATCTGTACATGCCTACTCATTGCTAGAATATTTTCAAAATACAGGCCCAAAACATGATGAAAATCGATAATTTTAGTGACAAAAGTCGATTTGTGCATGCATCATCTGTACCCGTTTATATCGCAAATTCTGGCTCAAAACACCCGAAAATTCGATATTTTGGATCCTAGAAGCGATCTGTACCTGGCTACTCAGTGGTAGAATATTTCCAATATATAGGCCCAAAACATGCAAAAAATCGATATTTTTGGTGCCCAAAGTCGATATGTGCATGCATCTTCTGTACCCGTTTATATCACAAATTCAGGCTTATAACACTCGAAAATTCAATATTTTTGGGTCGCAGAAGCGATCTGTACATGCATACTCAGTGCTAGAATATTTTCAATATACATTTCCAAAACATGATGGAATTCGATATTTTATGTATCCAAAGTCGATATGTGCAAGCATCATCTGTACCCGTTTATATCTCAAATTCAGGCTCAAAACACCCGAAAATTCGAAATTTTTGGGTAACAGAAGCTATCTGTACATGCATACTCATTGCTAGAATATTTTTAAAATACAGGCCCAAAACATGATGGAAATCGATATTTTAGGTGCAAAAAGTCGATATCTGCATTCACCTTCTGTACTCGTTTATATCACTAATTCAGGCTCAAAACACCCGAAAATTCGATATTTTTTGGTCCCAGAAGCGATCTGTACATGCATAGTCAGTGCTAGAATATTTTCAAAATATGGGCACAAAACTTGCTAAAAATCGATATTTTTTGTTGTTCAAAGTCGATAAGTGCATGCATCTTCTATACGCGTTTATATCTCAAATTCAGGCTCAAAATACCCGAAAATTGGATATTTTTGGGTCCCAGAAACGATCTGCACATGCCTACTCAGTGCTAGAATATTTTCAAAATATAGGCCCAAAACATGCTTAAAATCGATATTTTTGGTGCCCAAAGTCGATATGTGCATGCATCTTCTGTACCCGTTTATATCCAAAATTCTGGCTCAAAACACCCAAAAATTCAATATTTTTGGGTACCAGAAGCTATCTGTACATCCATAGTCATTACTAGAATATTTTTTAAAACACAGGCCCAAAACATGCTTTAAATCGATAATTTAGGTGCAAAAATTCGATATGTGCATTTACCTTCTGTACCCGTTTATATCACAAATTCAGGCTCTAAACACCGGAAAATTCGATATTTTTGTGTCCCAGAAGCGATCTGTACATGTATAGTCAGTGCTAGAATATTTTCAAAATATGGGCACAAAACTTGCTAAAAATTGATATTTTTGTTGACCAAATTCGATACGTGCATGCATCTTCTGTACGCGTTTATATCTCAAATTCAGGCTCAAAATAATCGAAAACTGGATATTTTTGGGTCCCAGAAGCAATCTGCACATGCCTACTCAGTGCTAGAATATTTTCAAAATATAGGCCTAAAACATGATAAAAATTGATATTTTTTGTGTCCGAAGTCGATAAGTGCAGGCATCTTCAGAACCCGTTTATATCCCAAATTTAGGCTTAAAACACCCGAAAATTCGATATTTTTGGGTCCTAGAAGCGATCTGTACATGCCTACTCATTGCTAGAATATTTTCAAAATACAGGCCCAAAACATGATGAAAATCGATAATTTTAGTGACAAAAGTCGATTTGTGCATGCATCATCTGTACCCGTTTATATCGCAAATTCTGGCTCAAAACACCCGAAAATTCGATATTTTGGATCCTAGAAGCGATCTGTACCTGGCTACTCAGTGGTAGAATATTTCCAATATATAGGCCCAAAACATGCAAAAAATCGATATTTTTGGTGCCCAAAGTCGATATGTGCATGCATCTTCTGTACCCGTTTATATCACAAATTCAGGCTTATAACACTCGAAAATTCAATATTTTTGGGTCGCAGAAGCGATCTGTACATGCATACTCAGTGCTAGAATATTTTCAATATACATTTCCAAAACATGATGGAATTCGATATTTTATGTATCCAAAGTCGATATGTGCAAGCATCATCTGTACCCGTTTATATCTCAAATTCAGGCTCAAAACACCCGAAAATTCGAAATTTTTGGGTAACAGAAGCTATCTGTACATGCATACTCATTGCTAGAATATTTTTAAAATACAGGCCCAAAACATGATGGAAATCGATATTTTAGGTGCAAAAAGTCGATATCTGCATTCACCTTCTGTACTCGTTTATATCACTAATTCAGGCTCAAAACACCCGAAAATTCGATATTTTTTGGTCCCAGAAGCGATCTGTACATGCATAGTCAGTGCTAGAATATTTTCAAAATATGGGCACAAAACTTGCTAAAAATCGATATTTTTTGTTGTTCAAAGTCGATAAGTGCATGCATCTTCTATACGCGTTTATATCTCAAATTCAGGCTCAAAATACCCGAAAATTGGATATTTTTGGGTCCCAGAAACGATCTGCACATGCCTACTCAGTGCTAGAATATTTTCAAAATATAGGCCCAAAACATGCTTAAAATCGATATTTTTGGTGCCCAAAGTCGATATGTGCATGCATCTTCTGTACCCGTTTATATCCAAAATTCTGGCTCAAAACACCAGAAAATTCAATATTTTTGGGTACCAGAAGCTATCTGTACATCCATAGTCATTACTAGAATATTTTTTAAAACACAGGCCCAAAACATGCTTTAAATCGATAATTTAGGTGCAAAAATTCGATATGTGCATTTACCTTCTGTACCCGTTTATATCACAAATTCAGGCTCTAAACACCGGAAAATTCGATATTTTTGTGTCCCAGAAGCGATCTGTACATGTATAGTCAGTGCTAGAATATTTTCAAAATATGGGCACAAAACGTGCTAAAAATTGATATTTTTGTTGACCAAATTCGATACGTGCATGCATCTTCTGTACGCGTTTATATCTCAAATTCAGGCTCAAAATAATCGAAAACTGGATATTTTTGGGTCCCAGAAGCAATCTGCACATGCCTACTCAGTGCTAGAATATTTTCAAAATATAGGCCTAAAACATGATAAAAATTGATATTTTTTGTGTCCGAAGTCGATAAGTGCAGGCATCTTCAGAACCCGTTTATATCCCAAATTTAGGCTTAAAACACCCGAAAATTCGATATTTTTGGGTCCTAGAAGCGATCTGTACATGCCTACTCATTGCTAGAATATTTTCAAAATACAGGCCCAAAACATGATGAAAATCGATAATTTTAGTGACAAAAGTCGATTTGTGCATGCATCATCTGTACCCGTTTATATCGCAAATTCTGGCTCAAAACACCCGAAAATTCGATATTTTGGATCCTAGAAGCGATCTGTACCTGGCTACTCAGTGGTAGAATATTTCCAATATATAGGCCCAAAACATGCAAAAAATCGATATTTTTGGTGCCCAAAGTCGATATGTGCATGCATCTTCTGTACCCGTTTATATCACAAATTCAGGCTTATAACACTCGAAAATTCAATATTTTTGGGTCGCAGAAGCGATCTGTACATGCATACTCAGTGCTAGAATATTTTCAATATACATTTCCAAAACATGATGGAATTCGATATTTTATGTATCCAAAGTCGATATGTGCAAGCATCATCTGTACCCGTTTATATCTCAAATTCAGGCTCAAAACACCCGAAAATTCGAAATTTTTGGGTAACAGAAGCTATCTGTACATGCATACTCATTGCTAGAATATTTTTAAAATACAGGCCCAAAACATGATGGAAATCGATATTTTAGGTGCAAAAAGTCGATATCTGCATTCACCTTCTGTACTCGTTTATATCACTAATTCAGGCTCAAAACACCCGAAAATTCGATATTTTTTGGTCCCAGAAGCGATCTGTACATGCATAGTCAGTGCTAGAATATTTTCAAAATATGGGCACAAAACTTGCTAAAAATCGATATTTTTTGTTGTTCAAAGTCGATAAGTGCATGCATCTTCTATACGCGTTTATATCTCAAATTCAGGCTCAAAATACCCGAAAATTGGATATTTTTGGGTCCCAGAAACGATCTGCACATGCCTACTCAGTGCTAGAATATTTTCAAAATATAGGCCCAAAACATGCTTAAAATCGATATTTTTGGTGCCCAAAGTCGATATGTGCATGCATCTTCTGTACCCGTTTATATCCAAAATTCTGGCTCAAAACACCCGAAAATTCAATATTTTTGGGTACCAGAAGCTATCTGTACATCCATAGTCATTACTAGAATATTTTTTAAAACACAGGCCCAAAACATGCTTTAAATCGATAATTTAGGTGCAAAAATTCGATATGTGCATTTACCTTCTGTACCCGTTTATATCACAAATTCAGGCTCTAAACACCGGAAAATTCGATATTTTTGTGTCCCAGAAGCGATCTGTACATGTATAGTCAGTGCTAGAATATTTTCAAAATATGGGCACAAAACGTGCTAAAAATTGATATTTTTGTTGGCCAAATTCGATACGTGCATGCATCTTCTGTACGCGTTTATATCTCAAATTCAGGCTCAAAATAATCGAAAACTGGATATTTTTGGGTCCAAGAAGCAATCTGCACATGCCTACTCAGTGCTAGAATATTTTCAAAATATAGGCCTAAAACATGATAAAAATTGATATTTTTTGTGTCCGAAGTCGATAAGTGCAGGCATCTTCAGAACCCGTTTATATCCCAAATTTAGGCTTAAAACACCCGAAAATTCGATATTTTTGGGTCCTAGAAGCGATCTGTACATGCCTACTCATTGCTAGAATATTTTCAAAATACAGGCCCAAAACATGATGAAAATCGATAATTTTAGTGACAAAAGTCGATTTGTGCATGCATCATCTGTACCCGTTTATATCGCAAATTCTGGCTCAAAACCCCCGAAAATTCGATATTTTGGATCCTAGAAGCGATCTGTACCTGGCTACTCAGTGGTAGAATATTTCCAATATATAGGCCCAAAACATGCAAAAAATCGATATTTTTGGTGCCCAAAGTCGATATGTGCATGCATCTTCTGTACCCGTTTATATCACAAATTCAGGCTTATAACACTCGAAAATTCAATATTTTTGGGTCGCAGAAGCGATCTGTACATGCATACTCAGTGCTAGAATATTTTCAATATACATTTCCAAAACATGATGGAATTCGATATTTTATGTATCCAAAGTCGATATGTGCAAGCATCATCTGTACCCGTTTATATCTCAAATTCAGGCTCAAAACACCCGAAAATTCGAAATTTTTGGGTAACAGAAGCTATCTGTACATGCATACTCATTGCTAGAATATTTTTAAAATACAGGCCCAAAACATGATGGAAATCGATATTTTAGGTGCAAAAAGTCGATATCTGCATTCACCTTCTGTACTCGTTTATATCACTAATTCAGGCTCAAAACACCCGAAAATTCGATATTTTTTGGTCCCAGAAGCGATCTGTACATGCATAGTCAGTGCTAGAATATTTTCAAAATATGGGCACAAAACTTGCTAAAAATCGATATTTTTTGTTGTTCAAAGTCGATAAGTGCATGCATCTTCTATACGCGTTTATATCTCAAATTCAGGCTCAAAATACCCGAAAATTGGATATT
Organism: Petrolisthes cinctipes; assembly: GCA_033782935.1. Taxonomy (NCBI): domain Eukaryota; kingdom Metazoa; phylum Arthropoda; class Malacostraca; order Decapoda; family Porcellanidae; genus Petrolisthes; species Petrolisthes cinctipes. The sequence continues at coordinate 72,705 of JAWQEG010000411.1, forward strand.
TTTGGGTCCCAGAAACGATCTGCACATGCCTACTCAGTGCTAGAATATTTTCAAAATATAGGCCCAAAACATGCTTAAAATCGATATTTTTGGTGCCCAAAGTCGATATGTGCATGCATCTTCTGTACCCGTTTATATCCAAAATTCTGGCTCAAAACACCCGAAAATTCAATATTTTTGGGTACCAGAAGCTATCTGTACATCCATAGTCATTACTAGAATATTTTTTAAAACACAGGCCCAAAACATGCTTTAAATCGATAATTTAGGTACAAAAATTCGATATGTGCATTTACCTTCTGTACCCGTTTATATCACAAATTCAGGCTCTAAACACCGGAAAATTCGATATTTTTGTGTCCCAGAAGCGATCTGTACATGTATAGTCAGTGCTAGAATATTTTCAAAATATGGGCACAAAACTTGCTAAAAATTGATATTTTTGTTGACCAAATTCGATACGTGCATGCATCTTCTGTACGCGTTTATATCTCAAATTCAGGCTCAAAATACCCGAAAACTGGATATTTTTGGGTCCCAGAAGCAATCTGCACATGTCTACTCAGTGCTAGAATATTTTCAAAATATAGGCCCAAAACATGATAAAAATTGATATTTTTTGTGTCCGAAGTCGATAAGTGCAGGCATCTTCAGAACCCGTTTATATCCCAAATTTAGGCTTAAAACACCCGAAAATTCGATATTTTTGGGTCCTAGAAGCGATCTGTACATGCCTACTCATTGCTAGAATATTTTCAAAATACAGGCCCAAAACATGATGAAAATCGATAATTTTAGTGACAAAAGTCGATTTGTGCATGCATCATCTGTACCCGTTTATATCGCAAATTCTGGCTCAAAACACCCGAAAATTCGATATTTTGGATCCTAGAAGCGATCTGTACCTGGCTACTCAGTGGTAGAATATTTCCAATATATAGGCCCAAAACATGCAAAAAATCGATATTTTTGGTGCCCAAAGTCGATATGTGCATGCATCTTCTGTACCCGTTTATATCACAAATTCAGGCTTATAACACTCGAAAATTCAATATTTTTGGGTCGCAGAAGCGATCTGTACATGCATACTCAGTGCTAGAATATTTTCAATATACATTTCCAAAACATGATGGAATTCGATATTTTATGTATCCAAAGTCGATATGTGCAAGCATCATCTGTACCCGTTTATATCTCAAATTCAGGCTCAAAACACCCGAAAATTCGAAATTTTTGGGTAACAGAAGCTATCTGTACATGCATACTCATTGCTAGAATATTTTTAAAATACAGGCCCAAAACATGATGGAAATCGATATTTTAGGTGCAAAAAGTCGATATCTGCATTCACCTTCTGTACTCGTTTATATCACTAATTCAGGCTCAAAACACCCGAAAATTCGATATTTTTTGGTCCCAGAAGCGATCTGTACATGCATAGTCAGTGCTAGAATATTTTCAAAATATGGGCACAAAACTTGCTAAAAATCGATATTTTTTGTTGTTCAAAGTCGATAAGTGCATGCATCTTCTATACGCGTTTATATCTCAAATTCAGGCTCAAAATACCCGAAAATTGGATATTTTTGGGTCCCAGAAACGATCTGCACATGCCTACTCAGTGCTAGAATATTTTCAAAATATAGGCCCAAAACATGCTTAAAATCGATATTTTTGGTGCCCAAAGTCGATATGTGCATGCATCTTCTGTACCCGTTTATATCCAAAATTCTGGCTCAAAACACCAGAAAATTCAATATTTTTGGGTACCAGAAGCTATCTGTACATCCATAGTCATTACTAGAATATTTTTTAAAACACAGGCCCAAAACATGCTTTAAATCGATAATTTAGGTGCAAAAATTCGATATGTGCATTTACCTTCTGTACCCGTTTATATCACAAATTCAGGCTCTAAACACCGGAAAATTCGATATTTTTGTGTTCCAGAAGCGATCTGTACATGTATAGTCAGTGCTAGAATATTTTCAAAATATGGGCACAAAACTTGCTAAAAATTGATATTTTTGTTGACCAAATTCGATACGTGCATGCATCTTCTGTACGCGTTTATATATCAAATTCAGGCTCAAAATACCCGAAAACTGGATATTTTTGGGTCCCAGAAGCAATCTGCACATGCCTACTCAGTGCTAGAATATTTTCAAAATATAGGCCTAAAACATGATAAAAATTGATATTTTTTGTGTCCGAAGTCGATAAGTGCAGGCATCTTCAGAACCCGTTTATATCCCAAATTTAGGCTTAAAACACCCGAAAATTCGATATTTTTGGGTCCTAGAAGCGATCTGTACATGCCTACTCATTGCTAGAATATTTTCAAAATACAGGCCCAAAACATGATGAAAATCGATAATTTTAGTGACAAAAGTCGATTTGTGCATGCATCATCTGTACCCGTTTATATCGCAAATTCTGGCTCAAAACACCCGAAAATTCGATATTTTGGATCCTAGAAGCGATCTGTACCTGGCTACTCAGTGGTAGAATATTTCCAATATATAGGCCCAAAACATGCAAAAAATCGATATTTTTGGTGCCCAAAGTCGATATGTGCATGCATCTTCTGTACCCGTTTATATCACAAATTCAGGCTTATAACACTCGAAAATTCAATATTTTTGGGTCGCAGAAGCGATCTGTACATGCATACTCAGTGCTAGAATATTTTCAATATACATTTCCAAAACATGATGGAATTCGATATTTTATGTATCCAAAGTCGATATGTGCAAGCATCATCTGTACCCGTTTATATCTCAAATTCAGGCTCAAAACACCCGAAAATTCGAAATTTTTGGGTAACAGAAGCTATCTGTACATGCATACTCATTGCTAGAATATTTTTAAAATTCAGGCCCAAAACATGATGGAAATCGATATTTTAGGTGCAAAAAGTCGATATCTGCATTCACCTTCTGTACTCGTTTATATCACTAATTCAGGCTCAAAACACCCGAAAATTCGATATTTTTTGGTCCCAGAAGCGATCTGAACATGCATAGTCAGTGCTAGAATATTTTCAAAATATGGGCACAAAACTTGCTAAAAATCGATATTTTTTGTTGTTCAAAGTCGATAAGTGCATGCATCTTCTATACGCGTTTATATCTCAAATTCAGGCTCAAAATACCCGAAAATTGGATATTTTTGGGTCCCAGAAACGATCTGCACATGCCTACTCAGTGCTAGAATATTTTCAAAATATAGGCCCAAAACATGCTTAAAATCGATATTTTTGGTGCCCAAAGTCGATATGTGCATGCATCTTCTGTACCCGTTTATATCCAAAATTCTGGCTCAAAACACCCGAAAATTCAATATTTTTGGGTACCAGAAGCTATCTGTACATCCATAGTCATTACTAGAATATTTTTTAAAACACAGGCCCAAAACATGCTTTAAATCGATAATTTAGGTGCAAAAATTCGATATGTGCATTTACCTTCTGTACCCGTTTATATCACAAATTCAGGCTCTAAACACCGGAAAATTCGATATTTTTGTGTCCCAGAAGCGATCTGTACATGTATAGTCAGTGCTAGAATATTTTCAAAATATGGGCACAAAACTTGCTAAAAATTGATATTTTTGTTGACCAAATTCGATACGTGCATGCATCTTCTGTACGCGTTTATATCTCAAATTCAGGCTCAAAATACCCGAAAACTGGATATTTTTGGGTCCCAGAAGCAATCTGCACATGCCTAGTCAGTGCTAGAATATTTTCAAAATATAGGCCTAAAACATGATAAAAATTGATATTTTTTGTGTCCGAAGTCGATAAGTGCAGGCATCTTCAGAACCCGTTTATATCCCAAATTTAGGCTTAAAACACCCGAAAATTCGATATTTTTGGGTCCTAGAAGCGATCTGTACATGCCTACTCATTGCTAGAATATTTTCAAAATACAGGCCCAAAACATGATGAAAATCGATAATTTTAGTGACAAAAGTCGATTTGTGCATGCATCATCTGTACCCGTTTATATCTCAAATTCAGGCTCAAAATACCCGAAAATTGGATATTTTTGGGTCCCAGAAACGATCTGCACATGCCTACTCAGTGCTAGAATATTTTCAAAATATAGGCCCAAAACATGCTTAAAATCGATATTTTTGGTGCCCAAAGTCGATATGTGCATGCATCTTCTGTACCCGTTTATATCCAAAATTCTGGCTCAAAACACCCGAAAATTCAATATTTTTGGGTACCAGAAGCTATCTGTACATCCATAGTCATTACTAGAATATTTTTTAAAACACAGGCCCAAAACATGCTTTAAATCGATAATTTAGGTGCAAAAATTCGATATGTGCATTTACCTTCTGTACCCGTTTATATCACAAATTCAGGCTCTAAACACCGGAAAATTCGATATTTTTGTGTCCCAGAAGCGATCTGTACATGTATAGTCAGTGCTAGAATATTTTCAAAATATGGGCACAAAACTTGCTAAAAATTGATATTTTTGTTGACCAAATTCGATACGTGCATGCATCTTCTGTACGCGTTTATATCTCAAATTCAGGCTCAAAATACCCGAAAACTGGATATTTTTGGGTCCCAGAAGCAATCTGCACATGCCTACTCAGTGCTAGAATATTTTCAAAATATAGGCCTAAAACATGATAAAAATTGATATTTTTTGTGTCCGAAGTCGATAAGTGCAGGCATCTTCAGAACCCGTTTATATCCCAAATTTAGGCTTAAAACACCCGAAAATTCGATATTTTTGGGTCCTAGAAGCGATCTGTACATGCCTACTCATTGCTAGAATATTTTCAAAATACAGGCCCAAAACATGATGAAAATCGATAATTTTAGTGACAAAAGTCGATTTGTGCATGCATCATCTGTACCCGTTTATATCGCAAATTCTGGCTCAAAACACCCGAAAATTCGATATTTTGGATCCTAGAAGCGATCTGTACCTGGCTACTCAGTGGTAGAATATTTCCAATATATAGGCCCAAAACATGCAAAAAATCGATATTTTTGGTGCCCAAAGTCGATATGTGCATGCATCTTCTGTACCCGTTTATATCACAAATTCAGGCTTATAACACTCGAAAATTCAATATTTTTGGGTCGCAGAAGCGATCTGTACATGCATACTCAGTGCTAGAATATTTTCAATATACATTTCCAAAACATGATGGAATTCGATATTTTATGTATCCAAAGTCGATATGTGCAAGCATCATCTGTACCCGTTTATATCTCAAATTCAGGCTCAAAACACCCGAAAATTCGATATTTTTGGGTCCTAGAAGCGATCTGTACATGCCTACTCATTGCTAGAATATTTTCAAAATACAGGCCCAAAACATGATGAAAATCGATAATTTTAGTGACAAAAGTCGATTTGTGCATGCATCATCTGTACCCGTTTATATCGCAAATTCTGGCTCAAAACACCCGAAAATTCGATATTTTGGATCCTAGAAGCGATCTGTACCTGGCTACTCAGTGGTAGAATATTTCCAATATATAGGCCCAAAACATGCAAAAAATCGATATTTTTGGTGCCCAAAGTCGATATGTGCATGCATCTTCTGTACCCGTTTATATCACAAATTCAGGCTTATAACACTCGAAAATTCAATATTTTTGGGTCGCAGAAGCGATCTGTACATGCATACTCAGTGCTAGAATATTTTCAATATACATTTCCAAAACATGATGGAATTCGATATTTTATGTATCCAAAGTCGATATGTGCAAGCATCATCTGTACCCGTTTATATCTCAAATTCAGGCTCAAAACACCCGAAAATTCGATATTTTTGGGTCCTAGAAGCGATCTGTACATGCCTACTCATTGCTAGAATATTTTCAAAATACAGGCCCAAAACATGATGAAAATCGATGATTTTAGTGACAAAAGTCGATTTGTGCATGCATCATATGTACCCGTTTATATCGCAAATTCTGGCTCAAAACACCCGAAAATTCGATATTTTGGATCCTAGAAGCGATCTGTACCTGGCTACTCAGTGGTAGAATATTTCCAATATATAGGCCCAAAACATGCAAAAAATCGATATTTTTGGTGCCCAAAGTCGATATGTGCATGCATCTTCTGTACCCGTTTATATCACAAATTCAGGCTTATAACACTCGAAAATTCAATATTTTTGGGTCGCAGAAGCGATCTGTACATGCATACTCAGTGCTAGAATATTTTCAATATACATTTCCAAAACATGATGGAATTCGATATTTTATGTATCCAAAGTCGATATGTGCAAGCATCATCTGTACCCGTTTATATCTCAAATTCAGGCTCAAAACACCCGAAAATTCGAAATTTTTGGGTAACAGAAGCTATCTGTACATGCATACTCATTGCTAGAATATTTTTAAAATACAGGCCCAAAACATGATGGAAATCGATATTTTAGGTGCAAAAAGTCGATATCTGCATTCACCTTCTGTACTCGTTTATATCACTAATTCAGGCTCAAAACACCCGAAAATTCGATATTTTTTGGTCCCAGAAGCGATCTGTACATGCATAGTCAGTGCTAGAATATTTTCAAAATATGGGCACAAAACTTGCTAAAAATCGATATTTTTTGTTGTTCAAAGTCGATAAGTGCATGCATCTTCTATACGCGTTTATATCTCAAATTCAGGCTCAAAATACCCGAAAATTGGATATTTTTGGGTCCCAGAAACGATCTGCACATGCCTACTCAGTGCTAGAATATTTTCAAAATATAGGCCCAAAACATGCTTAAAATCGATATTTTTGGTGCCCAAAGTCGATATGTGCATGCATCTTCTGTACCCGTTTATATCCAAAATTCTGGCTCAAAACACCCGAAAATTCAATATTTTTGGGTACCAGAAGCTATCTGTACATCCATAGTCATTACTAGAATATTTTTTAAAACACAGGCCCAAAACATGCTTTAAATCGATAATTTAGGTGCAAAAATTCGATATGTGCATTTACCTTCTGTACCCGTTTATATCACAAATTCAGGCTCTAAACACCGGAAAATTCGATATTTTTGTGTCCCAGAAGCGATCTGTACATGTATAGTCAGTGCTAGAATATTTTCAAAATATGGGCACAAAACTTGCTAAAAATTGATATTTTTGTTGACCAAATTCGATACGTGCATGCATCTTCTGTACGCGTTTATATCTCAAATTCAGGCTCAAAATACCCGAAAACTGGATATTTTTGGGTCCCAGAAGCAATCTGCACATGCCTACTCAGTGCTAGAATATTTTCAAAATATAGGCCCAAAACATGCCTAAAATCGATATTTTTGGTGCCCAAAGTCGATATGTGCATGCATCTTCTGTACCCGTTTATATCCAAAATTCTGGCTCAAAACACCCGAAAATTCAATATTTTTGGGTCCCAGAAGCGATCTGTACATGCATAGTCAGTGCTAGAATATTTTCAAAATATGGGCACAAAACTTGCTAAAAATCGATATTTTTTGTTGTTCAAAGTCGATAAGTGCATGCATCTTCTATACGCGTTTATATCTCAAATTCAGGCTGAAAATACCCGAAAATGGGATATTTTTGGGTCCCAGAAACGATCTGCACATGCCTACTCAGTGCTAGAATATTTTCAAAATATAGGCCTAAAACATGCTTAAAATCGATATTTTTGGTGCCCAAAGTCGATATGTGCATGCATATTCTGTACCCGTTTATATCCAAAATTCTGGCTCAAAACACCCGAAAATTCAATATTTTTGGTTCCCTGAAGCGATCTGTACATTCATACTCAGTGCTAGAATATTTTCAAAATATAGGCCTAAAACATGATAAAAATTGATATTTTTTGTGTCCGAAGTCGATAAGTGCAGGCATCTTCAGAACCCGTTTATATCACAAATTCAGGCTTATAACACTCGAAAATTCGATATTTTTGGGTCCTAGAAGCGATCTGTACATGCCTACTCATTGCTAGAATATTTTCAAAATACAGGCCCAAAACATGATGAAAATCGATAATTTTAGTGACAAAAGTCGATTTGTGCATGCATCATCTGTACCCGTTTATATCGCAAATTCTGGCTCAAAACACCGGAAAATTCGATATTTTGGATCCTAGAAGCGATCTGTACCTGGCTACTCAGTGGTAGAATATTTCCAATATATAGGCCCAAAACATGCAAAAAATCGATATTTTTGGTGCCCAAAGTCGATATGTGCATGCATCTTCTGTACCCGTTTATATCACAAATTCAGGCTTATAACACTCGAAAATTCAATATTTTTGGGTCGCAGAAGCGATCTGTACATGCATACTCAGTGCTAGAATATTTTCAATATACATTTCCAAAACATGATGGAATTCGATAGTTTATGTATCCAAAGTCGATATGTGCAAGCATCATCTGTACCCGTTTATATCGCAAATTCTGGCTCAAAACACCCGAAAATTCGAAATTTTTGGGTAAGAGAAGCTATCTGTACATGCATACTCATTGCTAGAATATTTTTAAAATACAGGCCCAAAACATGATGGAAATGGATATTTTAGGTGCAAAAAGTCGATATCTGCATTCACCTTCTGTACTCGTTTATATCACTAATTCAGGCTCAAAACACCCGAAAATTCGATATTTTTTGGTCCCAGAAGCGATCTGTACATGCATAGTCAGTGCTAGAATATTTTCAAAATATAGGCCCAAAACATGCTTAAAATCGATATTTTTTGTTGTTCAAAGTCGATAAGTGCATGCATCTTCTATACGCGTTTATATCTCAAATTCAGGCTCAAAATACCCGAAAATTGGATATTTTTGGGTCCCAGAAACGATCTGCACATGCCTACTCAGTGCTAGAATATTTTCAAAATATAGGCCCAAAACATGCTTAAAATCGATATTTTTGGTGCCCAAAGTCGATATGTGCATGCATCTTCTGTACCCGTTTATATCCAAAATTCTGGCTCAAAACACCAGAAAATTCAATATTTTTGGGTACCAGAAGCTATCTGTACATCCATAGTCATTACTAGAATATTTTTTAAAACACAGGCCCAAAACATGCTTTAAATCGATAATTTAGGTGCAAAAATTCGATATGTGCATTTACCTTCTGTACCCGTTTATATCACAAATTCAGGCTCTAAACACCGGAAAATTCGATATTTTTGTGTCCCAGAAGCGATCTGTACATGTATAGTCAGTGCTAGAATATTTTCAAAATATGGGCACAAAACTTGCTAAAAATTGATATTTTTGTTGACCAAATTCGATACGTGCATGCATCTTCTGTACGCGTTTATATCTCAAATTCAGGCTCAAAATACCCGAAAACTGGATATTTTTGGGTCCCAGAAGCAATCTGCACATGCCTACTCAGTGCTAGAATATTTTCAAAATATAGGCCCAAAACATGCCTAAAATCGATATTTTTGATGCCCAAAGTCGATATGTGCATGCATCTTCTGTACCCGTTTATATCCAAAATTCTGGCTCAAAACACCCGAAAATTCAATATTTTTGGGTCCCAGAAGCGATCTGTACATGCATAGTCAGTGCTAGAATATTTTCAAAATATGGGCACAAAACTTGCTAAAAATCGATATTTTTTGTTGTTCAAAGTCGATAAGTGCATGCATCTTCTATACGCGTTTATATCTCAAATTCAGGCTGAAAATACCCGAAAATTGGATATTTTTGGGTCCCAGAAGCGATCTGCACATGCCTACTCAGTGCTAGAATATTTTCAAAATATAGGCCCAAAACATGCTTAAAATCGATATTTTTGGTGCCCAAAGTCGATATGTGCATGCATATTCTGTATCCGTTTATATCCAAAATTCTGGCTCAAAACACCCCAAAATTCAATATTTTTGGGTACCAGAAGCTATCTGTACATCCATAGTCATTGCTAGAATATTTTTTAAAACACAGGCCCAAAATATGATTGAAATCGATATTTTAGGTGCAAACATTCGATATTTGCATTTACCTTCTGTACCCGTTTATATCACAAATTCAGGCTCTAAACACCGGAAAATTCGATATTTTTGTGTCCCAGAAGCGATCTGTACATGTATAGTCAGTGCTAGAATATTTTCAAAATATGGGCACAAAACTTGCTAAAAATCGATATTTTTGTTGACCAAATTCGATACGTGCATGCATCTTCTGTACGCGTTTATATCTCAAATTCAGGCTCAAAATACCCGAAAACTGGATATTTTTGGGTCCCAGAAGCAATCTGCACATGCCTACTCAGTGCTAGAATATTTTCAAAATATAGGCCCAAAACATGCCTAAAATCGATATTTTTGGTGCCCAAAGTCGATATGTGCATGCATCTTCTGTACCCGTTTATATCCAAAATTCTGGCTCAAAACACCCGAAAATTAAATATTTTTGGGTCCCAGAAGCGATCTGTACACCCAGAAGTAAATATTTCTAGGCAGGGATGGGCCCTTACTACCCCTACCCCAGGCAGTAGTTACGGGGTGGGGGGTTTCTCTCCATTCCTCCCCGATATCCATCCCACTGGAGAGACTAAACGAGGGTGGAGGGAGTAAACTAGCGCCTCCAGTCCACCTTTCGCCCTCTACCCCACACAAGAGCCGAACTCCGATTCAAAACACTGTAGCTTCACGAGTTCTGAAATGAATACCTTCTCAGTGAGGTTAAAAGTCTGTAGTTAATTATAAATATATAAATGCATAAAGAAGGTATTATTTTCATGTAAATCTCAACTATTTTCAGTGTATCTGTAGCACACACACACACACTTTTGATAATATCTAATTAATGGCTGCTAATGCCTCAGGATTAATTTAAGAGTAAATATAAATATCATGAGCTTTTGTAGTTATATTTTTAATCCTTGAACCTACCCACAAAATTCGTATTCAGTGTTACGGCCGTAGTTTTAAGCGCTATCTTCAGATGACGAATGTCTTCGAGCCCTTGTCCCACCACTCTATCACCTCCCTCGTGCTACTGGCGGCATATGACCCTGAATGTTGCGTCACCGGTAGTATTGAGGTCCAGCCGCATCCCTGAACAATTAATAATTCCTGTCTCTCTCTCTCTCTCTCTACTATAACTGCAATCAATAAGAAGCAATATTGCTTAAGGCTATTAATGATACTAATGTATTTGTTTTATATTTTCTCAGTGAAGAATTATTTCAATTTATTTGGTTTGAGAATATTAACGTGACACTAATAGCCTATACGGGAAATATGTTTCTTTAAATAATACTACCCGTTTTTGGATGCACTTCCGCGCATAAAAAAAAACGCTATAATGCTATTGTTTTTGGATGTGCTTGTGCGCATCCAAAAATATGATAATGCCTTATGTATTTGGATGCGCTTGCGAGCATCCAAAAAATAACACTTAAATGCCACGTTTTTTACTGCGATGGCGCGCATCCAAAAACACCTTTTTCGTCCTCGCGGCGCCGGACGACCTCGCAGGTCAACGGGACAAAGCCTAAAACATTCGCGTTGAAAAGCTGTATACGCGTGCCAAGTTTGGTCGCGATCGGACCAGCGGTTCGGCCAAACACTTGTGACATAGCCAGCCAGCCAGCCAGCCAGATACGACCTCTTCCTTTATTAGTATAGATTATATTATAGCCATGTTCACATTTTAAAGCATAGCCTTTACTGACTTCCGGTAAACTATTTATAATTATAACAAGGACTACCTTCAGGCCCTGTTGGTCTTTATGGCACTCAAGGCAGACACTTTTAATGGTTGTTAATAGTATGGGACAAGAAGTGCATTAGGCATGGGACTGTTAAAGGATTTATTAATATTGGTTCAAGCAGTACCCATATAAAATTTATTGCATTGAAGATAATTAGATATACTGATAAATACACAATGCATATATAATTCATGTTTCATTTATGTAATTACAAATAAATAACTTTTGGTTGTATCTTTAATTACATACATGCTTTTATCGCTATGTAAACACACAAGCAAATCAACCTAATATTATTCTAGCAAAACTTATATAACAAGAATTTTTGGCTCAATAAATGGTTTTATTTACACAAATATTATACACCTAACAATGCATATTCCTCATACATTATGAAAAAAAAAACATCCTAATATCTTGTCCACCCTCCTCCACCTTCTATTACCTCTTCCAATCGATTCTGCATCTAATCAACAAGCTTGCTGCATATGTCAGGAGTCACTCTAATCCCCTCCCATACTTCCCTTATTTTTCTCTCTACAGCATCTCTGGTCTTCTCCTCTATCCCCCACTCATTTACCATTATTCCCCACAGGTTTTCGATGGGGTTGCAGTCACAACCCTTTGATGGCCAATCAATTACTACAAATTCTGGGTGGCGTGCAAACCAATCTCTTACAATTCTGCTAGTATGTATTGGTGATCTGTCGTGTACGAAATATATTGGGTCAGGATCAGGAATGGCATACGCCCTAACCGAAGGTAACAGTGACGTTTCTAGGATGTTTATATACTCCAAGCTATTCAGCTGACCGTCAATTGCCACCAACTCACCTACGCCGCCATACCACATCCATCCGTGCACGGAGACAGATACTCTTCCACTTCTTGTTTTTTCGCATATGTGTTCTCGCTTGTAGCGCGTGTTTCGGGGACGCCAACACACGCGCTCAGACGATGCCACAGACGTAAAGGTCTTTTCGTCCGTGAATATCACCTTCCTCGAGAAGTCGATGCCATGATGAATATTTTCTTGGGCGAATCTTAATCGTCCTTCTCTGTTAACCCCTCCGGGACGGGCCAAGAATGGAAATACGTTCTGTGGTTCTGGGCACAATACTAACTTTTACCCTGCCTGTCCGGGTATTTCCCGGATAATCACTCTACTTCTCTTACTCCCTACGTCTAAACTACAATACTGAACAACCTAAATTTGATTGTGTACTCACCATCAACTCCTCCTCTTTCCATTAAAACCAACCCCAGCTCTCTAGGACACTCCATTGCCGAGAAATCAAGTGAGGAATGGAGGTCACTTTTCCCGTGAGAGCGAGGCTGCGTTCGCTTTGTGAGCGTGGCTGTGACTCAATCTAGCTGGTTGCATCCGCGGAGTGGAGGTTACAAGAGAGGGTGCGCCCGGCAGCGCGGTAGGATACACCGAATCGAACGAGCCCGTATTTTCTTCACTACGCCCAGCCATTGTCACGGTCAAGCACACACTGATTGAATGTGGGGATGAAAAGGTCTGGTGGTGAAGTATAGCCAGATCAAAAAAAATCCTGACAAATTTGGCGTTTTTCCCCATAAATTACCAAAAGCGGGATTTCCCGCTGCCCGGACTCTGTCGACAGAGCGGGATTTCCTGCTGCCCGGCCTCTGTCGACCGAGCGGGAAATCCCGCTGCCCGGACTCTGGGGGTTAACTTCCGTTAACGTTTCTTTTACAGCTGGCACATAACAGTCTAGCCCGCCTTCTCTTATGTGTCGTCTTGTCGTAGAGGGATGACATTGCAAGTCCAGCTGTCGTGTGAGCTCAGTAGCACTTGATTTCGGGCAAGCTCTTATTTCCTCCATTATTCTGCCATCTTGCTCTGCCGAAAGGACTCGTGGACGACCCGACCTTGGTCTCGTCTTCACGTGCCCCTCCCTTTCGAACCGATGCAACCACAACTGTGCAGTTGCTCTGGAAATACCCATCTGACGTGCTACTTCAGAGACAGAATGTCCAGCTTCTCGTAAGCCAACCATCATACCCCTGCGTGCTATGACCTCTGGTCTGTTGGCCCATGTGCGTGGATTATGAAGTTGGCGAGCACGTCCCCGTCCACCCATGTCTGAAATAAAAACAAGCCAACTTAAAATATAGCCACAATCGCCGATGCCGGGGTGCATATTTTCTAAGTTTGTACGCATTTCTCCACACCCGTTCCAACACCTAGGTTAGGTTTGGTTAGATTAGGTCAGGTTAGGGTGGGTTTCTATAGTCATCCTTATATGGGTAAAATGAGCTGGGAAGGACACAGACTATTTCAAAGAATGTCCAATGGTTACTTTTATCTCTAAAGTCTAAGCGTTATTTTTATTTATTTTACTAGCCACCACTTGCCCAATTCGTGGGCTCGTGGGCCGCGCCCCTCCATACAAGCATGTGGTGAGGTCTCTCCCTCTTTCTCTCTTATATCAGCTTCCAGCCCCATATATTGCTATGACCTTGATTTTTGCAATTCCTAAACACTAAATATTGTTTCCGTTATTTTTATTCTGGTGATAGAATCAAGTAATATATATTCAAATCAATTATGCAATATTTTAACCCATAATGATCTGTTTTTTATTGATTTTTATTTTTTATTATTATTATTATTATTATTATTTTTTTTTTTATGAAAGCACCAAGCATTTTAATATTCCGAATAGGCCTAACTTAAAGAACGAAATCATATTGCACACAACCATGGGGATTCAAATACATGCCATTTTAAAGTTCATACCACAGAACTACACGCACATAGCCACACACACTCGTCACTCAGGGTGGCCGGAGTGACTGGGACCGGAAGAACGAGTGGCCGGAGTGACTAATTTGTTTCCTACTTCATGACACACACCAAACATCTTCAGTTTTAAGTGGTGGCATTACGTTAGAAGAGAAACAACACACTTGCCACCACAACTTCACTCTTCCCTAAAAATTTCATTTTGAATGTGGCAGACGAACCACATTAATAAAACCATACAATAATCTGAACAAACACAGTAGGGTTTTCCACTTTCGCCGAACACATAAGAAATAGACAATAATTGTAAAAAGAGAAATATTTCAAAGAAATTAATAGAATAACGAGCAGAAAGACAAGACTAACACGATAAAAATACTATGGTATATTGAAAGAGAGAGAGAGAGAGAGAGAGAGAGAGAGAGAGAGAGAGAGAGAGAGAGAGAGAGAGAGAGAGAGAGAGAGAGAGAGAAAAATCAGTGTTGTCTCTCGTTTCTTACCTGATTCCTTCTTGCTTGGTGTGCGCCCCTTCTTTCGACGACTACCGGTATCTCCACTTCGTTAAGGGTCTTCAAGGGCTAGAATAATAGAAAAAGTGGACAATAAGAAATTTATCAAGAATGGTAATGAAAGTATTAAATAGTTATTAACATATATTGTCATTAATAATACTCATTCATATAATTCACATCTTCACTATCCACCACCTTAATAAACATTCTAGGATGACTACAACAATAGACATATCTAGGTAAAGATCTCTAAAATTTTTCACCTTCAAGTCGTATCCATCTGTATACAATTTGTCAGCCCTTCGTTCAGCAACACGCAGACAAATATCACATTTACAAAAGGACTATATCATTAATTATCCAGTGCCGCTGTCACAATAATGACACCTGTTTTTCAAATCTGAGACTTCAATCCAAGTTGTTTTTATTAGCCAGTCTGAGTCATTTCAGTTATCTGGAATATCAGATTTAAGGGGATTGGGTAGTGAGAAGTTAAGCTGCGACCTGTGTTCAGGTTGAGATAGAAGACATTAATTAAGGGAGTGTAAAGTGAACGGTTTGCGGGTTTTGTGTAATTAATTGACATATCGTTGATCAGAAGTGTTAAGTATTGCTTTGGCGCATCTACGAGGTTATCATTTGCTTAGTCTGATAAATATCAGATGTTTACAGAAGCTTATAGAGTCACAGGGTTAACCTTAAATTATAGCCTACATTATAGAAATTAACAGAAAGTACGGACACATAAAACACTATATTGTAGGGTGTCCCTAAAGTCTGTAGTATTTAGTTATACTTATACTAGCCATGTGTCCACACTTGAATTTTTAACACTAATAACTGCAAAAGTTATCCTTTGCATGCATACACACTTTCACTTAAATAAGGGAACACACAAGCTCAGAATCTTACCTTTATGAGTGCTGATAGCGAAGTTATGTTGGTCTTGCCGTGCCGTAACGAAATCACCTTCTTTGAAGCTCCGAATCATGTTCCGAAGATTTAAAATGCTCGCATGAAACGATGTTAGTTTATGCGGTATATAGTTATATGAAATATGAATATACATTTTTTCTAAGATTAGGGAAATCATTGTTGTGTGGCTATTATCTGAGTCGAGGATATATTAAATTTACCCACAATATTCTTGTAAGATAGAGCTTAATAGTTGAAACCGTAACACGTAATAACAGTTTTGTGGGTAGGTGCAAGGAGTAGAAATATTACTAGAAAAACTCAGAATATTTATACTAACACTTAAATCCAACCTGAGGCATTACTGTAGTAGCAGCCTTTAATTAAATACAATCAAAGGTGTGTGTGTGTGTGTGTGTGTGTGTGTGCTACAGATACACTGAAAATAGTTGAGATTTACATGAAAATAATACCTTCTTTATGCATTTATATATTTATAATTAACTACAGACTTTTAACCTCACTGAGAAGGTATTCATTTCAGAACTCGTGAAGCTACAGTGTTTTGAATCGGAGTTCGCCTCTTGTGTGGGGTAGGGGGGCGAAAAGTGGACTGGAGGCGCTAGTTTACTCCCTCCACTCTCGTTTAGTCTCTCCAGTGGGATGGATATCGGGGAGGAATGGAGAGAAACCCCCCGCCCCGTAACTACTGCCTGGGGTAGGGGTAGTAAGGGCCCATCCCTGCCTAGAAATTTTAACTTCTGGGTGTACATGCATAGTCAGTACTAGAATATTTTCAAAATATGGGCACAAAACTTGCTAAAAATCGATATTTTTTGTGTCCAAAGTCCAAATTCAGGCTCAAAACACCCGAAAATTCAATATTTTGGATCCTAGAAGCGATCTGTACATGGCTACTCAGTGGTAGAATATTTCCAATACATATGCCCAAAACATGCTAAAAATCGATATTTTTGGTGCCTAAAGTCGATATGTGTATGCATCTTCTGTACCCGTTTATATCACAAATTCAGGCTTATAAAACCCGAAAATTCAATATTTTTGGGTCCCAGAAGCGATCTGTACATGCATACTCAGTGCTAGAATATTTTCAAAATACAGTCCTAAAACATAATGGAAATCGATATTTTAGGTGCCCAAAGTCGATATGTGCATACATCATCTGTACTCATTTATATCTCAAATTCAGACTCAAAACACCAGAAAATTCGATATTTTTATGACCCAGAAGCGATCTGTACATGCATAGACAATGCTAGAATATTTTCAAGAAATTTGCACAAAACTTGCTAAAAAATTATATTTTTATTGACCAAAGTCGATATGTGCATACATCTTCAAAACCCGTTTATATCCAAAATTCAGGCTCAAAACTCCCGAAAATTCAATATTTTTGGGTCCCAAAAGCGATCTGTACCTGCATAGACACTGCTAGAATATTTTCAAAATACAGTCCGAAAACATGATGGAAATCGATATTTTAGGTGCCCAAAGTCGATATGTGCATGCATCATCTGTACTCATTTATATCTCAAATTCAGACTCAAAACACCAGAAAATTCGATATTTTTGGGACCGAGAAGCGATCTGTACATGCATAGACAGTGCTAGAATATTTTCAAGAAATGGGCACAAAACTTGCTAAAAATTTATATTTTTATTGACCAAAGTCGATATGTGCATACATTTTCAAAACCCGTTTATATCCAAAATTCTGGTTCAAAACTCCCAAAAATTCAATATTTGGGGTCCCAGAAGCGATCTGTACATGCATAATCACTGCTAGAATATTTTCAAAATACAGTCCCAAAACATGATGGAAATCGATATTTTTTGTGCTTAAAGTCGATATAAGCATGCTTCATCTGAACTTATTTATATCTCAAATTCAGACACAAAACACTCGAAAATTTTATATTTTTGGGTCCCAGAAGCGATCTGTGCATGCATTCTCAGTGCTAGAATATTCTCAAAATATAGGCCTAAAACATGCTAAAAATTTAAATTTTTTGTGCCCAAAGTCGATATGTGTATGCATCTTCTGTACCCGTTTATATCTCAAATTCAGGCTCGAATCTCCCGAAAATCCGAAATTTTTGGGTACCAGAAGCTATCTGTACATGCATACTCATTGCTAGAATATTTTTAAAATACAGGCCGAACATATGATGGGAATCAATATTTTAGGTGCCCAAAGTCAATATGTGCATGCATCTTCTGTACATGTTTATATCTCAAATTCAGGCTCAAAACAACAGAAAATTCGATATTTTTGGGACCCAGAAGCGATCTGTACATGCATAGTCAGTGCTAGAATATTTTCAAAATACAGGCCCAAAACATGCTGAAAATCGATATTTTTTAGTTCCCAAAGTCGATATGTGCATGCATGTTCTGTACCCGTTTATATCCCAAATTCAGGCTCAAAACACCCGAAAATTCGATATTTTTGGGTCCTAGAAGCGATCTGCACATGCCTACTCATTGCTAGAATATTTTTTATATACAGACCAAAAACATGAGGGAAATCGATATTTTAGGTGCAGAAAGTCGATATGTGCATGCACCTTCTGTACATGTTTATATCACAAATTCAGGTTCAAAACACCCGAAAATTCGATATTTTTGGGTAGCAGAGGCTATCTGTACATGCATACTCATTGCTGGAATATTTTTAAAATACAGGCCCAAGACATGATGGAAATCGATATTTTATATGCAAAACGTCGATATGTGCATGCACCTTCTGTACCCGTTTTTATCACAAATTCAGGCTCAAAACACCCCAAAATTCGATATTTTTGGGTCCCAGAAGCGATCTGCACATGCCTACTCAGTGCTAAAATATTTTCAAAATATAGGACCTAAACATGCTTTTAATCGATATTTTTGGTGCCCAAAGTCGATATGTGCATACATCTTCAAAACCCGTTTATATCCAAAATTCTGGCTCAAAACTCCCGAAAATTCAATATTTTTGGGTCCCAGAAGCGATCTGTACCTGCATAGATACTGCTAGAATATTTTTAAAGTACAGGCCGAAGACATGATGGAAATCGATATTTTATGTGCAAAAAGTCGATATGTGCATGCACCTTCTGTACCCGTTTATATCACAAATTCAGGCTCAAAACACCTGAAAATTCGATATTTTTGGGTCCCAGAAGCGATCTGCACATGCCTACTCAGTGCTAGAATATTTTCAAAATATAGGACCAAAACATGCTTTAAATCGATATGTTTGGTGCCCAAAGTCGATATGTGCATACATCTTCAAAACCCGTTTATATCCAAAATTCTGGCTCAAAACACCAGAAAATTCGATATTTTTGGGACCCAGAAGCGATCTGTACATGCATAGACAGTGCTAGAATATTTTCAAGAAATGGGCACAAAACATGATGGAAATCGATATTTTAGGTGCCCAAAGTCGATATGTGCATGCATCATCTGAACTCATTTATATCTCAAATTCAGACTCAAAACACCAGAAAATTTTATATTTTTGGGTCCCAGAAGCGATCTGTGCATGCATAGTCAGTGCTAGAATATTCTCAAAATATAGACCTAAGACATGCTAAAAATTTAAATTTTTTGTGCCTAAAGTCGATATGTGTATGCATCTTCTGTACCCGTTTATATCTCAAATTCAGGCTCGAATCTCCCGAAAATCCGAATTTTTTGGGTACCAGAAGCTATCTGTACATGAATACTCATTGCTAGAATATTTTTAAAATACAGGCCGAACATATGATGGGAATCGATATTTTAGGTGCCCAAAGTCAATATGTGCATGCATCTTCTGTACATGTTTATATCTCAAATTCAGGCTCAAAACAACAGAAAATTCGATATTTTTGGGACCCAGAAGCGATCTGTACATGCATACACTGTTAGAAAAAACCGTTTTTTTACATAACAATGTCCGTTTTTCTGAACGGAGAATATGCTGCTAATGTAATTTGCTGTCTTTAATCCGTATTTGTACGGAGAATGAATGTCATGTACAATTTACTGGTTTTTATCCGTATTTGTTACGGAGAACACTGAAGAATTTATGTAATATTACGGATAATATCCCGTTATTTTACGGATCCTTAAATGTAAAGCAGTTTGAAGGTTATACTCCGTAGACCAGGGACAGCATTATGCACTATTTTTTTTCATTCAATAATCAACAGATCAATATTTTGCTCTTTATATATTGTCAGAATTGTGTCATTTTGTATGCTACACATGAGTATAGGTAAAGGAATTGTGCAAAAACTACGTAAATGCTACATTTAATATTATGCTTTAATCACAATGTATAGCAGTTTGTGGCAACGTTTGCTCGGTAAGTTGCCAGTGTTGTCTATTATTATCGACATGCGGATTCTACCATAGACGTGTCTTCTGTGATTCTGAGCAAGTTATATCACAGAAATAAGCTGCTATGAAGACAATAGGACGTAAATGGTGAGTACACTTTAAAATTTATGTTTGTATACATGTTCATAAGTTTCGCTTCGTACACCACGCATAGTGCACTTCGTCTGTTTGTTTTTGTTTGGTTGTATTAAGTACACGATGTACGATAGTACCCTCTGAAATAGGATAATTTTGCCTATATTGAAAATGCATGTATTATGAATTACAACTAAAGATAGGCTAAGAGTGAATAAAATACGAAATAAGGTATGGGAAGATTTGCAGAACACGGTGGAAGATAGGGTATGATAAGACCAAACACAGGTATCTTGAGTGAGGGGAATACTTACAAAAACAAGATGTGTGTACAGTATATGTATATACCATGAAATATAATTAAAGTATAGTAATGGTATTTTACACTAAATGACAGAAATGGTGCTTAGGTTTTGCAAAATATATATTTGTAAAATAATCTTGGCAAGAATACGATAATTTAGGCACCGTTGTACGATAACCCCAGATTCCAGAATTTCCATCCCTGTTTCCCGCACTTTTGCCTGCAGCCGCCACTAAGCAGCGCCCTCAACTAATTACTTTTGAATTTAGTGACTCAAGCCAGGCTGATTACTTTATTCTCCCAGCACAGCTGCACATAACTTCCGAAGGCCTTCACCCAGTACTGCATTGTATGTATAGTGGATGAGTTTTCCCTATCTTGTAGGTATTATCATAACGTAACGTTACATAATTATAACCATTGGTGATTAGACATTATAGTCCGAAACAAGGCCTTTCAAGGGTTTTAGCGCTCTTTTGGACCCGAGTCAGTCCTACATTCTTCCTGTCTTACGTCTCATAATAATCCCTGTGGCCGACTTTAAACAGTCAGTTTAAAGTTTAGGCCTATACTGATCACAAACACACACACACAGTAGGAGACAAAAGTCCTGTCAATATGGACTCAAAGTATTCATGTGCATTATGTATGTATTAATGTATGTTGCTTTACCATACTGTACAGTAATACAAATAAAACTTGCATGGTAAGGTTGATGAAAGTTTGGCCTTGGAAAACTAGGCCTAATCCTCCTTTTCTGTTTCTGTTGCATGATTTTGCATCTGAGCATGAATATCCATTATGATTAGTAAATCTTCCATGGATAGTGCATTAATTTTTTCTATACTTTTACTGTATGGTAGTGGTAAGGAGCATAGATGCAGTACTTAAGATGATGATACTGGTATATCCATAGATAGGCTATGCCAACTGGTATAATCATCTATAACTTAATTATCACTCCAGTTTAGAAGTACAGTACTGTACTGTAGTTACCAATAGATTGCATATCCCAAAATGTAGTTATAATATTACACGATATAGAGTACAGTACTAGTTATTGTACTGCTTTTTCTTTTCCTATACTGTAGTGTCAGCAGATGAAAGACCATTCTCTGTGTTTTTGTATGAAACTGTTTATGTAAGTGGATATGTTCTTGCCCTGGCAGGAGTATCATAATCATTGTATGTGATGAGTGGTGTTTATGGCAAGCCCAGAAGGTGACAGTGGGCAGCTATAAGAGGATTTTTATCATTTTGAGAGTCACCTCATTACATTAATAAATAAAAATTCCTTGGAATTTATTTTCAGTAAGAGTATATGAGGGTTTACAGTAATACTGTAGCCCACCATTAATTGGAAGGCAGATGAAAGTTTACTTCATAGTAAGAGCTATAATTTACATTAGTAGAAAAGCATTGTTTATTAAAAATCTTTAATCTTACTTTCTTGGATTCCAGCAATGGAAGAAATAAAGAAGAGCTTACTGGCAGTGCTGCCAGACCTTGACTCAGCCCTTCTAAATGAAGTGGTTGATCATCTAGTTAAGGAAGTAGGGGTAAAAGTGCCTGAGGACTTCAAATTCATAGATTATGATGATCTTCCAATGTTAAAACCCATACAACATAGAAAATATCTGGATAATTTAAAAAAAGGTAGGTTGACTATAATACAGTATATAATGACTGCATTGTACTACGGGATATTTGTGGTACTGTGCGTTGTGGAGTTGAGGTTTACATGGGTAAAATTGAAGTTTGGGAAGGAAATGTTGGTGTATTTTATGCAGAGTTAGCACTAAACAATGGCTGTTTTTCAGTTTTATGCACCTGTGTATTGCAGTAGTAATTTTGCATTGCATTTATTTCCTATATTCTATAATATATAGTGACATAAAAGTAGAAAATCTAGTTCTAAGAGATATGATAAGGGAAAGGCCAAGAAAATAAATGAAAGAGGGATTGGATTAGTCGGAGTGAAGTGTCAGATAGAGTGTTTACTATGGCAGTTATGATTATATGGTCAAACTTATTGTGCTGAAAGTTTGAGTTTGTGTTCTCTTTCAGATTTGTTGATGGTGCATAGTTTGGAAGAATCACAACTGCATTATAATGTAATACCAAATGTTTGCATTGCAGGTGTTTTGTTGGCATCAACCCTGACAAGGGAACAAAGGCAGAAAAGAAGAAAAATCGTGCACATCACACACCAGTGCACCCCAAGGTCCTTGGCCTAATTAATACATTTGCAGACCTTCAGTGGAGAAGGTAGATTAAGAAAGGCACTCTGCAAAAATGTATTGTAGGCAGTACTTAAGTGATTTTGGCGACCTTTCGTTGCCTAGCCGAATCCTTTCCTTTTCTTTCCTTTGTGCTTGCTGTCCCACCTCTCTTTCACTTTCTCTTGGTGGCATATGACCCTGGCTGTTGAGCCACCATCAATTTATCAATCCTAATCTAATCTAATACAAAAGACAAGGTGAGTGTGTTGAACAAATATTGTAACTAATTGTACAATTGTTTCATGGAGATTATTTTAGTTGCATATATACTTGTTATTTTTTCATTGATACTCCATAATTATGTCTTTGTGATAAAGTTACTTGATAAGCTTAAATATTTGAGGAATTAGTTATATTTTTGTATTGTACAGTAGTTAAGCTTATGATTAAGGTTTGCTTAAGGATATGATAACTCTAGTGTATATATATATATATATATATATATATATATTTTTTTTTTTTCATTGATACTGCTGGCTATAATTTTGCTGCATTGTGTTAAGGTTAAGATTAATAAGGTTTGCTTAAGGATATAATTAGTGTATACTTTTTATTTTTTATACCTGCTGAATTTATTTTTGCTGTATTGTAGTTAAGCTTAAGATTAAGGTTTGCTTAACGTTCTGATTACTCGAGTGAATACTTTTTTTTCATTGTTATCTCATATGTCTTGTATGGATTGTGTAAAGTTACTTATTAAGCAGCCACAAATACTTGTTAACTAGAATTGCAAATCCATAATGTTTTGTATGCGGGAAAAAAGGATAATTTGTGTTTGTATAGATATTGTAAAAGATTTTCAAAAGCACTTTATGCCCATGTCATTAAAGGAATAAATGAAATTTACCATATTTTAGGCCTATACTCTTAATCCTGTATGCAAAGTAGGTGTCCAGTATTCTAAAGAGTGTGTGTCCATGTACTGTAGAGTGTTGTGTGTGTAGTGTAGTGTCTGTTGGAGGAGTCCATAGGTGACAGACACTGTACTGCCGACCATACTACAAATCCTGTCACCAGATTAGGGTGACTATTTAGGGTGGGGTTCAACGGAGATTTATAGTCTAAATAACAGTACTCAATAATTTTCACGGAAAAATTCAAGTAAAGCAATTAACGGATACCCGTATATATGACGGACAAAGTTATACAGAAAGGTTTACGGATACCCGTTAGATATACGGACAAATTAATGTAACTCGTTTTTACTGGCATCCGTTATTTTTACGGAGAAAAGTTGGCAGCCGTTGCTGCCAGTAAAATCTCCGTAATTTTACGGGAAAATTTTTAACAGTGTAGTCAGTGCTAGAATATTTTCAAAATACAGGCCAAAAACATGATGGAAATCGATATTTTAGGTGAAGAAAGTCGATATGTGCATGCACCTTCTGTACATGTTTATATCACAAATTCAGGTTCAAAACACCCCAAAATTCGATATTTTTGGGTCCCAGAAGCGATCTGTCCATGCATAGTCAGTGCTAGAATATTTTCAAAATACAGGCCCAAAACATGCTAAAAATCGATATTTTTAGTGCTCAAAGTCGATATGTGCATGCATCTTCTGTACCCGTTTATATCCCAAATTCAGGCTCAAAACACCCGAAAATTCGATATTTTTGGGTAGCAGAGGCTATCTGTACATGCATACTCATTGCTAGAATATTTTTAAAATACAGGCCCAAGACATGATGGAAATCGATATTTTATGTGCAAAAAGTCGATATGCGCATGCACCTTCTGTACCCGTTTATATCACAAATTCAGGCTCAAAACACCCGAAAATTCGATATTTTTGGGTCCCAGAAGCGATCTGTACCTGCATAGACACTGCTAGAATATTTTCAAAATACAGTCCCAAAACATGATGGAAATCGATATTTTATGTGCCCAAAGTCGATATGTGTATGCATCTTCTGTACCCGTTTATATCCCAAATTCAGGCTCAAAACACCAGAAAATTCGATATTTTTGGGACCCAGAAGCGATCTGTACATGCATAGACAGTACTAGAATATTTTCAAGAAATGGGCACAAAACATGATGGAAATCGATATTTTAGGTGCCCAAAGTCGATATGTGCATGCATGCATCATCTGAACTCATTTATATATCAAATTCAGACTCAAAACACCAGCAAATTTTATATTTTTGGGTCCCAGAAGCGATCTGTGCATGCATTCTCAGTGCTAGAATATTCTCAAAAAATAGGCCTAAAAACTTGCTAAAAATTTATATTTTTTGTGCCCAAAGTCGATATGTGTATGCATCTTCTGTACCCGTTTATATCTCAAATTCAGGCTCGAATCACCCGAAAATCCGAAATTTTTGGGTACCAGAAGCTATCTGTACATGCATACTCATTGCTAGAATATTTTTAAAATACAGGCCGAACATATGATGGGAATCGATATTTTAGGTGCCCAAAGTCAATATGTGCATGCATCTTCTGTACATGTTTATATCTCAAATTCAGGCTCAAAACAACAGAAAATTCGACATTTTTGGGACCTAGTTGCGATCTGTACATGCATAGTCAGTGTTAGAATATTTTCAAAATACAGGCCCAAAACATGCTGAAAATCGATATTTTTTAGTTCCCAAAGTCGATATGTGCATGCATGTTCTGTACCCGTTTATATCCCAAATTCAGGCTCATAACACCCGAAAATTCGATATTTTTGGGTCCTAGATGCGATCTGCACATGCCTACTCATTGCTAGAATATTTTTTATATACAGGCCAAAAACATGATGGAAATCGATATTTTAGGTGCAGAAAGTCGATATGTGCATGCACCTTCTGTACATGTTTATATCACAAATTCAGGTTCAAAACACCCCAAAATTCGATATTTTTGGGTCCCAGAAGCGATCTGTCCATGCATAGTCAGTGCTAGAATATTTTCAAAATACAGGCCCAAAACATGCTAAAAATCGATATTTTTAGTGCTCAAAGTCGATATGTGCATGCATCTTCTGTACCCGTTTATATCCCAAATTCAGGCTCAAAACACCCGAAAATTCTATATTTTTGGGTACCAGAGGCTATCTGTACATGCATACTCATTGCTAGAATATTTTTAAAATACAGGCCCAAGATATGATGGAAATCGATATTTTATGTGCAAAAAGTCGATAAGTGCATGCACCTTCTGTACCCGTTTTTATCACAAATTCAGGCTCAAAACACCCGAAAATTCGATATTTTTGGGTCCCAGAAGCGATCTGCACATGCCTACTCAGTGCTAGAATATTTTCAAAATATAGGACCTAAACATGCTTTAAATCGATATTGTTGGTGCCCAAAGTCGATATGTGCATACATCTTCAAAACCCGTTTATATCCAAAATTCTGGCTCAAAACTCCCGAAAATTCAATATTTTTGGGTCCCAGAAGCGATCTGTACCTGCATAGACACTGCTAGAATATTTTTAAAATACAGGCCCAAGACATGATGGAAATCGATATTTTAAGTGCAAAAAGTCGATATGTGCATGCACCTTCTGTACCCGTTTATATCACAAATTCAGGCTCAAAACACCCGAAAATTCGATATTTTTGGGTCCCAGAAGCGATCTATACATGCCTACTCAGTGCTAGAATATTTTCAAAATATAGGACCAAAACATGCTTTAAATCGATATTTTTGGTGCCCAAAGTCGATATGTGCATACATCTTCAAAACCCGTTTATATCCAAAATTCTGGCTCAAAACTCCCGAAAATTCAATAATTTTGTGTCCTAGAAGCGATCTGTATCTGCATAGACACTGCTAGAATATTTTCAAAATACAGTCCCAAAACATGATGGAAATCGATATTTTAGGTGCCCAAAGTCGTTATGTGCATGCATCATCTGTACCAGTTTATATCCCAAATTCAGGCTCAAAACACCAGAAAATTCGATATTTTTGGGACCCAGAAGCGATCTGTACATGCATAGACAGTGCTAGAATATTTTCAAGAAATGGGCACAAAACATGATGGAAATCGATATTTTAGGTGCCCAAAGTCGATATGTGCATGCATCATCTGAACTCATTTATATCTCAAATTCAGACTCAAAACACCAGCAAATTTTATATTTTTGGGTCCCAGAAGCGATCTGTGCATGCATTCTCAGTGCTAGAATATTCTCAAAAAATAGGCCTAAAACATGCTAAAAATTTATATTTTTTGTGCCCAAAGTCGATATGTGTATGCATCTTCTGTACCCGTTTATATCCTAAATTCAGGCTCAAAACACCCGAAAATTCGATATTTTTGGGTACCAGAGGCTATCTGTACATGCATACTCATTGCTAGAATATTTTTAAAATACAGGCCCAAAACATGATGGAAATCGATATTTTATGTGCAAAAAGTCGATATGTGCATGGACCTTCTGTACCCGTTTATATCACAAATTCAGGCTCAAAACACCCCAAAATTCGATATTTTTGGGTCCTAGAAGCGATCTGCACATGCCTACTCAGTGCTAGAATATTTTCAAAATATAGGACCAAAACATGCTTTAAATCGATATTTTTGGTGCCCAAAGTCGATATGTGCATACATCTTCAAAACCCGTTTATATCCAAAATTCTGGCTCAAAACTCCCGAAAATTTTATATTTTTGGGTCCCAGAAGCGATCTGTGCATGCATTCTCAGTGCTAGAATATTCTCAAAATATAGGGCTAAAACATGCTAAAAAATTATATTTTTTGTGCCCAAAGTCGATATGTGTATGCATCTTCTGTACCCGTTTATATCTCAAATTCAGGCTCGAATCACCCGAAAATCCGAAATTTTTGGGTACCAGAAGCTATTTGTACATGCATACTCATTGCTAGAATATTTTTAATATACAGGCCGAACATATGATGGGAATCGATATTTTAGGTGCCCAAAGTCAATATGTGCATGCATCTTCTGTACATGTTTATATCTCAAATTCAGGCTCAAAACAACAGAAAATTCGATATTTTTGGGACCCAGAAGCGATCTGTACATGCATAGTCAGTGCTAGAATATTTTCAAAATACAGGCCCAAAACATGCTGAAAATCGATATTTTTTAGTTCCCAAAGTCGATATGTGCATGCATGTTCTGTACCCGTTTATATCCCAAATTCAGGCTCAAAACACCCGAAAATTCGATATTTTTGGGTCCTAGAAGCGATCTGCACATGCCTACTCATTGCTAGAATATTTTTTATATACAGGCCAAAAACATGCTCAAAATCGATATTTTAGGTGCAGAAAGTCGATATGTGCATGCACCTTCTGTACATGTTTATATCACAAATTCAGGTTCAAAAAACCCCAAAATTCGATATTTTTGGGTCCCAGAAGCGATCTGTCCATGCATAGTCAGTGCTAGAATATTATCAAAATACAGGCCCAAAACATGCTAAAAATCGATATTTTTAGTGCTCAAAGTCGATATGTGCATGCATCTTCTGTACCCGTTTATATCCCAAATTCAGGCTCAAAACACCCGAAAATTCGATATTTTTGGGTCCCAGATGCAATCTGTACATGGATACTCAATGCTAGAATATTTTCAAGATATAGGGCCAAAACATGATGAAAATCGATAATTTTAGTGACAAAAGTCGATTTGTGCATGCAACATCTGTACCCGTTTATATCCCAAATTCTGGCTCAAAACATCCGAAAATTCAATATTTTTGGGTCCCAGAAGCGATCTGTACATGCATAGTCAGTGCTAGAATATTTTCAAAATATAGGTCTAAAACATGCTAAAAAATTATATTTTTGGTGCCCAAAGTCGACATGTGTATGCATCTTCTGTACCCGTTTATATCTCAAATTCAGGCTCGAAACACCAGAAAATTCGAAATTTTTGAGTACCAGAAGCTATCTGTACATGCATACTCATTGCTAGAATATTTTTAAATTACAGGCCCAAAACATAATGGAAATCTATATTTTAGGTACACAAAGTCGATATGTGCATGCATCTTCGGTACCCGTTTATATCCCAAATTCTGGCTCAAAACACCCGAAAATTCTATATTTTTGGGACCCAGAAGCAATCTGTACATGCATACTCAGTGCTAGAATATTTTCAAAATACAGGCCCAATACATGAATGAAATCGATATTATAGGTGCCCAAACTCGATATGTGCATGCATCTTCTGTACCCGTTTATATCTTAAATTCAGGCTCAAAACACCGGAAAATTCAATATTTTTGTGTCCCAGGAGCGATCTGTACATGCATAGACTGTGCTAGAATATTTTCAAAATACAGGTCCAAAACATGATGGAAATCACTCTTTTAGGTGCAACAAATCGATGGTTGTAAGTTGTGCCATTTTTGTTATATTCTATTGGTATGCCTTCCCATATTACTTCTTTTATCATTTGAGCTAGGGGGTTCAGGGTAAACCTTGCTTGGTTTGTCCAAATGTTCCACACTTTTCGCACTTATTTTGCTTTTCAGTTTCTGCACCCTCAAAAAATGGCCACCATTAGTCTGCTCTTATCTCTATAAGTTCAAGTTTAAGTTGTGGGTCCCGCAAGGCGCCGCTCATGGGCAGAATAAAATGGGGGGGATTTAAGGATCCAGGGGAGGATTAGGAAGGGGGTTAGGATATGGGTGGATTGGGTCAGGGACTGCGGAGGGTTGAGGATTAGGATTGGGGAGGTAATGATTGGTGATCCTATTTCTAAACGTGTCACGAGTGGGGCTATTAACTACGTGAGATGGGAGATGATTCCACTCTTGGATGCTGCGGGGAAAGAATGATTGCCTAAATATATCAGTGCTTGTCTGGTATGTATGGTATTTTAAGTTGTGGCTGCCTCTAGTGGATCGTATACTTGTAGGGTGTAGATATGTGTCTTTGTCTATGTCAACTAACTTGTTTGTGATTTGGTATATCATCTGTTGTCTTCGTGTTGCCAATGGGTCTAGTTTTGTGTCTTGTTTAAGCAAAGTGACTGATGTAGCGTGTCTGTAATCACGTCTGGTCCATCTTGCAGCTTTGTTTTGTATGGATTATAATTTATTGATATTAGTGTAAGTGTGTGGGTCCCAGACGGTGTCGCAATACTCTAAGTGTGGTCGAACGAATGTGTTATAAGCAATAATTTTGATGTCTGTGTTACACTTACTGAGGTTCCTGCGCAAGAACCCCAGGACCCTACTAGCATTGGCCCTAATGCTATCCATGTGTGTGTTCCACCTCATGTCCGCTGAGATGTGCACGCCCAAGTATTTGTGGGAAGTGATTGTGTTGAGGTTGGTGTTGTGTAGCTGGTATGTATGTGGAATGGGATTATGGGCTCGGGTAAAACGGATGTCTGGTCTAAATGTAATCTGCCACTTGGCTTCCCAGTCTTCAAGTGCAGTTAGGCCGTCCTGTAGTCGAAGGCAGTCATTCCTATCTTTTATTGGTCTGTAGACTAAGCTATTGTCTGCAAAAAGTCAAGTGGTAGAGGAAAGTGAGAGTGAGAGGTCATTAATGTATAAAAGGAAGAGAATGTGTCCCAGGACAGTGCCCTGGGGTAGCCCAGAGGTCACAGGAACAGGTGGAGACTGACTACCGTCAAGAACTACGCGTAGCTTTCTGCTAGTCAAGAACGTTCTGATCCAGTAAAGAAGTTATCCCTGTATGCCATAGAATTCTAACTTGTGTAGTAGTCTTTGTCGAAGGCTTTGGCAAAGTCTAATATGATTTGTGCAATACATGAAATTTCGCAGTCACCTGCATGCTGTACAAAACTCTTGTGTAAATTGAGTAGAGAGTTGGTGAAACTATACCCCCATGAGGCACTAAACTATAGAAATATATGTCTAGAATATGAGTTTATTTTTTATCTTCATATTTTACCCTTCGGTCGTCTAGATAATCACATGATATTTTTTCAATATGCTCAGGTAACAACCCCAGTTGTAATAATATGCATTTCAGGCCTGCATGCCAGACTTTATCAAAAACCTTGGAAACATTACTTTCCCGCCTCTAAGTACTGAGTATAATACAGGATATTCCAGACTTCCAATGATCTTCCAAGATGACCACCATTTCACCAGGCTGCCCTGGTAGACCATCAACCAACTCCATTCAGTAATTTACTAAAAAAGAATATACACCTTTCCTCTCCAGTTCCGTATAGAGCTCAGTGGGTTTTATGGAGATTCTTCCAGTAAAAACTCAAGGACCTTTTTATAATTTTCGTGGTCAAAGTCCTCATTTTCCTCCTCCGATATTGTAAAAATGCTTTCCCATATAGCTGTAAATCTTTGTTGATTTTCTTTACCATCATACAGTATATTTCATTTATGTTTTTATTGCTTCCATCTGTTATATATGGAGAAGAAATGTTTGTAGTGCCTCTCATTCTCTTTATCGGATCCCAGAAGTCTTGGGGGTTCCAGTAATTATCTACTATACAGTATATACATTACATGTTATTTTCTAATGATTTTATCTGCAGTCGTTTTTGTATGTTGAGTAAAATTTGTAGGGAAATTTGGACAAGTATATAATTTTCGTAAAATCTATACAAACCTTTGCCGACATCATTATTGTTTTGTAATAAAATTTGTATCGTGCAGAATTGTGTTTTGCAATTAGATTTATTGCTAGTTATTCTTTGTTAGGAGATCACTATCAGAAGCACAGGATTTTGACCAATCCAGGAGAAGCAAGCGGGGCTAGTGGTCCCTCTTGATCTTCTCGCTCAATATAAATATGAAAACGTGGGGAGAAAATTTCGGTTCGACTACCAACTAAACTAGGAAGACATGCCACCTAAGACTTCTGGAAAGGCTGCCAAGAAGGCTGGCAAGGCCTAGAAGGCCATTGCTAAAGGAGACAAGAAAAAGAAGCGCAAGAGGAAGGAAAGTTACAGCATCTACATTTACAAGGTACTGAAGCAGGTCCACCCTGACACTGGTGTTTCCTCTAAGGCAATGTCGATCATGAACTCTTTCGTGAACGACATCTTTGAGAGAATCGCCGCCGAGGCCTCTCGCCTGGCACACTACAACAAGCGGTCCACCATCACCAGTCGGGAGATTCAGACTGCCGTCAGGCTCCTGCTCCCCGGTGAGCTTGCCAAGCACGCCGTGTCTGAGGGCACCAAGGCTGTCACCAAGTACACCTCCTCCAAATAAAGTGGTGCACTCTCCAGAATCATTTGGTCAACAATCGGCTCCTGTTAGGAGCCACAACATTTTAGACTTAAGGGAACTGTTATGGACAATATGTAATTGAGTGTGGCCATGCATTGATGCTGGCTATCTTTTTTGTGGTGTTATGTCAGACGAGCTTTGTAGGTGTCGAGGTGCGGTAGACGAAGTAGAAACAAAGTATGGAAGGTACCTCATTGCCATCGAAACGGATCGGACTCTTTTTAGGAGAGACTGCCTATCCTCAATGATAATTTTGTAGTTCCTCCTTTTATTTTTCCTAGGTTAGTGACAGTAGAGGAGGGGTGGGCCGCATTGGATAAATAAATGAACAGAGACGGTGTGTGCACGTGTAGGAATATGTGTGTGTGTGTGTAAGGATAAGCGTAAGAGTGGGGTTTGGCGTGTATACAAGATGGTTTATTTGTGTAAGTATTAATGTGCTTGTATTTAAGTGAGGTTTTGTGTGTATG
Organism: Petrolisthes cinctipes; assembly: GCA_033782935.1. Classification (NCBI taxonomy): domain Eukaryota; kingdom Metazoa; phylum Arthropoda; class Malacostraca; order Decapoda; family Porcellanidae; genus Petrolisthes; species Petrolisthes cinctipes. The sequence goes on from JAWQEG010000411.1 coordinate 105,280, forward strand.
TATAAATTGATTTGTGCTTAAGAGTGTTAGTATGTTGGGCTTTCGTAGCCACACTTACTACAGATTTAATAAGGCTTAATTTCCTCGAATGAATAAGCCCATATTTATCATTACCTTTGCTCTGGAATAGAATGTCGACATGCACGTCTATATACCTATTGCCTATTAATATACACAACACCTTCATATTTCATACACACTAGCTATTTCTTTATTGTAGTGCATAATCTTTATTTCAACCTAATTCATTACATTCACAAAAACCTTCACCTATCACATGCACTACTTATGTAATATCGTGCATATTATTTCGACGCAAATCACTCCCACTCGCATCTACAGGAATTTTGCAAGACACACATTTGGGCGCAGAATGGTAAAACCTTTATCGTTGCACCCACAATTCAATCGTGGTAAATATTAACACCGACCCTTCTTTTTCAGTTAATCTGTAATGTTCTAACTACAGATCTGTACAGTCGGCTGCTAAGCCTTAACTAACCAGACTCGTACAAGAAGAGCTGAGTGAGAAGACAACTATTGTCGCTGAGCTTACATGAAAGCCCAAGTCAATAAATAGCTTGTCTATTATCCAACTCTTTGTGAAGGCAAGTGTGGCTCCATAAAGGAGCCGGATCTATAAGTTGGGAAGAGGAGGAAAGGAGGCTTCAGGGGACAGAGAGCAACCTTACTTCTTTTCTGTCTTCTTGGGCAGCAAGACAGCCTGGATATTAGGTAGAACGCCACCCTGAGCACTGGTAACGTCAGACAGGAGCTTGTTGAGCTCCTCGTCATTGCGGATGGCCAGCTGCAAGTGACGGGGGATGATACGACTCTTCTTGTTGTCTCGGGCAGCATTGCCTGCCAGTTCCAACACCTCAACAGCAAGGTACTCCATGACGGCAGCCAAATAGACTGGAGCTCCGGCACCGACGCGTTCAGCGTAGTTGCCCTTACGTAGCAGTCGGTGGATTCTACCCACGGGGAATTGAAGTCCAGCCCTGCTTGAACGGGACTTTGACTTTCCCTTCAATTTGCCGCCCTTGCCGCGTCCTGACATGGTAACTGAGTCATATAGCGGTCTGTCGAAGATCAACACAAGTGAAATTTCTTCTTCTTGTAAAGTAGTAAAGGTGGGGGAAAGAAGGTTGGGGATAGAGAAAGAGCAAGCAAGAGGAAGTGAGTTTTAATGGGAGAAAAAGAGCCGAGGCTTAACTCAGCATGCGTTGGTAGGTTGTTGGAAAAGGAAGTGGGTAGTGGACAGCTGCAATTAGGAAGGAGGTTGTAGGCATGGGAAGGTGGAGTGTGGCGGCAAGGACGGACGGGTAGGAGGAGTGGTCTGGTGGTGTGTGTTGAGGTGTTGGACTGCGAGATAGAAATGGCCAAAGTGAAGAGGAATAAGTATGAATGAAATTAATAGAGGGATGGAAACAAATACGGAGTCATTGATGGAGCCAGTGGGATGAGGGAAGGGTTTAGAGTAGGGAGTGAGCAGGCGTGTGGGAAGGATGGATTGGGGTTGTTGATTAGTGTGGGTTATGTGAGGCAGTGCGAGCATCAGTGCGTGTGTGTCTTGCTCTCCTCACTGCCTCCCTGAGTGATGAAATATGTCAGTCAATCCGGGAAGATTTAGGGACAGCTGGTGTTTATTGTTCGTGTTTTGAATGTTTAAATGGTTGTCTGCAGAATGGCGTGTTTGTGTTTTATCTGTAGGTGTAAGTAGGGGTGGGTGGTGGCCTGGAATCTTCATGGAAAAGGTTTGCGTACTGTCTTCTAGGTGGAGTTATGGCGTTGAGTTTGTCAATGCAGTGTTGTAAGCCGTCTGTGAGTTTGTTTATTTGTTTGTCTGAAAGGTGGTGTAGGTAAGTGTTGACTGGTGGCATGTTTGTGAGTGCGTGTAGTGATTCATTTGTGGCGAAGTCCTGCCAGTGTATTTTATGTGCCCTTCTGAGAGCCCTATTCTGAATAATTTGTAGTGTTTTCTTGTGTGTGATGGCAGTGAGTGATAATGAGAGGGCTGAATATGAGATGAGAGAGCGTATGAGTGTTTTGTATAGGTGTAATTTTGTTTTGGTGTCTGTGTTGTAGAATCTTTGTAACCTGCCCAACTGTAGTTTTGCTTTGGCAGCGATGCTTATTGCGTGTTTGTGCATGCGAATGTGATTGTCGATGTTTAGCCCCAGTACGGTGCAAGTATTTGAGGTTGGGATGGGAGTACGGATGTTGTCATGGGAGGGGAGGGTAAAAGGGCGCGGAACTTGAGGTTTAATATCAAAGAATGTTAGTTGGGATTTGGTTGGATTAGTCCGAACACGCCAGTGTAACTCCCACTGTGAGACACTGTCGAGCTCTCTCTGTGTCTTGGTTGTCAGGGCATCAAGCGTGCCTGCCCTAGTCACGTGAGTTACGTCATCTGCGTATTGTATTGTGAGTGAGTCAGCGTGGATCGGATCGGGCATGTCATTTGTGTAAAGGATGTAGAGAGTGGGAGATAGGACTGAGCCCTGAGGCACACCTGCTCGCAGTGGAAAATATTCCGAGAAATTATTTTTTAATTTAATTTGCATAAATCTGTTATCAAGAAAATTACAGAGGAGTTTCTGAATTAATATAGGGAAGTTAAATTGCGTGCAGATTTTGTACTTCAGGCCCTCGTGCCATACTGTGTCAAAAGCCTTCTCTGCGTCTTTGGTCACAAGTGCAATTTTGAAAGATGGAGGTGTATGTTTGTTTATGTGTATGTAATTGGTGATAATATTTAGTGCTTGTTGTGTGGAGCGGTAGGGTCTGAAGCCAAATTGTTTTCAGTCAGTCGGACGGTGTCTCGTGATCCTCTTGCTCCATAGAAAGAAACAACTTAGCCTTTGTAATATTTCTTTCAGTTTTTGTGAAATATTTTTTTATTTATGAAGTACATCAATCTGACAAAGATAATGAGCTAAATGATGGAGTAGCAATAGCTATGCAAAAAAAACATTAAATACAAAATTATAGATAACTTTACTCAAGAGGTTATTACAGCTGTCAAAATTGATACTACAATTGGAGAAATAATTATAGCAACAATCTACCTACCACCATGACGACCTTACCTTTCAGCAAACGACTTTTTTTATGAATAGTAAACTTCAACAGACCAACATACATATTAGACATATGATGTTTGGACATAATTGTCACAACAATGTAGGAAACACTATTATTATATGCATTAATGAACACAGGAGAAATTATCAACTTCAGTATTCAAAACTTTTGTTGGACACAGGAACATGACAACTCTAGACAGAGTATTTAGCAACAACAAAGCAGCACTAAATCACTATTTAAAACAAGTGATAATGTCCCAGTAATAATGATACTGTCTACAAGTCCAATCCAGATACCAATTAAAGATAGATTTCTGATGAGCAAGGCAGATTGAGTTGGCTTTAATAATGATTTAGATACATTAAAAGAAATAAAATTAGATAATAAAAATATCGTAGAAATTGATACAGAAATTGAAAACTTTCATAAATCCTTAATCAAAGCAATGAACAGTAATATTCCCAAATCACAATACAAAACTCTCCCGCACTTAAATATACCAGAAAATATCAGATACTGTCCATACAAACACAATTAAATTATATATACAGGGATATGTGGGAGGCATCTATAGTGGACAGACGTGTCTGAAACGCGGAGCTCCGTGTACATTCTCGTCAAACGGGCAGTAAACTGTTATTTCCTACTTGATAATTGAATAGTTCAAGTTATGGGTCGCTCAGAGGGCCGCTCATGGGCAGCATAATATGCGGGGGATTTAAGGATCCAGGGGAGGATTAGGATGAGGGTGGACTGGGTCAGGGACTGTGGATTGAGGATTAGGATTGGGGAGGTAATGATTGGTGATCCTGTTTCTAGACGTGTCAAGAGTGGGGCTGCTAACTACGTGAGATGGGAGATGATTCCACTCTTGGATGCTGCGGGGAAAGAATGAGTGCCTCATTATATCAGTGCTTGTCTGGTATGTAGGCCTATGGTATTTTAAGTTATGGCTGCCTCTAGTGGATCGTATACTTGTAGGGTGTAGATATGTGTCTTTGTCTATGTTAACTAACTTGTTTGTGATTTTGTATATCATCTGTTGTCTGTCTATCTGTCTTCGCGCTGCCAATGGGTCTAGTTTTGTGTCTTGTTTAAGCAAAGTGACTGATGTAGTGTGTCTGCAATCACGTCTGGCCCATCTTGCAGTTTTGTTTTGTATGGACTCTAATTTATTGGTATTTTTGTAAGTGTGTGGGTCCCAGACGGTGTCGCAGTACTCTAAGTGTGGCCGGACGAGATGCAAAATAGCTGTGAACATGATATGACGGAGGCAGGAAAGTGTGTGCGATGTGTATCGATTTTGTATAATCGTGTTTTTAAAGAGGAATATGAGGCAGTGTATCCTGTAATTAAAAAGGAAATAATTGTGAAAGATCATGCACCATGGTTTAATGCTGAGATATCACGAGCTAAGGCAGAGAAGATGAAAAAATAAAGAACTTAGTGTAGACTACGCACTGATATTGCTAGAAGAGATTATCAACATGCAAAGAGAGAAGAAAAAAGACTCATAGTACGGAGACAGCGGAAAGTCAAAGAGGCCAGGTCAGATATGAGTAAACTATATCTCATACTCAATAATTTAACTGGTAATAAAAAGAAGCCAATGTTGCCTGAAGGATATCCTGATGAAGTACTTGCAAACAAATTCTTAGATTTCTTTGACAATAAAATAGCAACTATAGTGGAAAGCTTTCCAGGAAGTGGTTTGAATGTGATGCATAGACATACTCAAATGTCTGAGAGCAAATTACTTTGCTTTCAAAACATCGGTATGGCCAAGATGAAAGAAATTGTACAACGAGTGAAATTAACTCATTGCGATAATGATCCGTTACCTGTATCGGATGTTATAACGAGTAACAATGTAGACGACATTTTTAAAGTGTTCCTGCAAATTATTGTATTATATTTTAATCATTTATTTACTTAGAAAGACAGGAAACTCCTGATTGAACACACACACACACACACACACACACACATTTACGCACTCATAATGAAAATACATCATACTGGACAACAGTCAGTGGAATGTAGGAATAAATGGCACTGGAAAAAATGTCACAGATATAAATGGCACCAGAAAAAATGGCACAGGAAAATATGGCACATTTTTCAGCATAGGAAAAAATGGCACACTTTTCAGCATTTACAGTAATTACAGGTATGAATTGGGTTTCGAATATTTCGCCATCATGAAACAACACTAACAATCGGAACCCTTCTTTCTAACATTTCGTCATCATGAAACATCCTGCAACACAAGACCCAAGACACTTATGAGGAACTTTTCAAGGCAGTTCTTGAGAAATGTGCATAATACCACATGTATCCAGACCCTTCAACTGTTATGTTTGACTTGGAACAAACAACTCTACAACCCATCACAACAGTTCTCGGAACAGAAGTTGTCATTCGTTGTTGTTTGTACCATCTGACACAGTCATCATGGAGGAAAATACAAGAGCTACTGTAGGGCTGGCAGCTGTCTACAAGGAAAATGAGGAAATAAAGTTGTTCTGTGGTATGGTAGACAGCTTAGCTTTTCTTCCTCTCGAGGGTGTTTCTGCTGGCATGAATTTTCTCAAAAACAACACACCAGAGGGCATGGGGAGCCTTTTGTCATCTACTTCGATCTGACGTATTGTACAGCCATGGGTGATAGTGGTGGACCAGGGTCCAAATTATGTTGGAGAGCAACTAAGCTGAGTTCGAATAAGTGAGTTTTCCAAACCATTCTCAACGTGGAAAGAGGTTTGGAAGACTCACTTTTTCGAACTCTGTTCAGTTTCTCTCCAACACTCCTTGTACCCTGGTCCAGCACTCTCAGCCATGGCTGTACGTATCGGGCACTTATCAAAATGTAAAGACATTAAATGTTAACACATTTTAGTTGAGTCTACTGTGCCATTTTTTCCTATGCTGAAAAAATGTGCCATAATTTCCTGTGCCATTCTTTCTAGTGCCATTTTTTCCGTCTACCCAGTCAGTGTTTGCTCCAACCGCCATTGCTCTGTCAGGTCAACAAGGTCTGTCTCTCTCTCTCTCTCTTAGTTATCAGTTTGACCTAGTCATTTATTCCTCCCATCTTTATTTATTGAATTATATCTGTTGTGTCCTTTTCACATTCCATTTTGTTCATTGCAAGATCGACTATTGTTTTGTATAGCAAAGTCTATGACAGACACACACACTCACCTGCCTTATCCCTCTACCCGGCTGTAGACCTGTCCATGCAATCTTTCTATCGCACCTTGCTAATCTCTCTCTCTCTCTCTCTCTCTCTCTCTCTCTCTCTCTCTCTCTGAATCGGTAGAAAACTATAGTGTAATGACAATGGTGGTGGGAGTAAAGAGGAAAAAACTAAGAATGTGTGATAGATATCACTAGAGGTTAGTAAGGAAATAGAAACATAGTAGTAGTGTACAAGTTCCTGGGCTCAACCAGGTTGCTACCATGTTTATTTTAATTTTCAAGCTTAATATTCTCTTTCTTTTTCTTGATAGCATAGTCGGTGCTAGTATATTTTCAAAATATAGGCCCAAAACATGCTAAAAATCGATATTTTTGTGCCCAAAGTCAATATGTGCATGCATCTTCAGTACCCGTTTATATCTCAAATTCAGGCACAAAACACCCTGTTCCGGTTAAACCTACATTTAAGGCTACTTATAATCACTTATACTCACTTACAAGAGTGATGCCATGAAATTGCTAACGTAGGCTTGGATACAAGACCCTAGCTCACTGTGGGAACCATTAAAACGTTAGCAGATAGTGACGTCATAGGTCCAAGCGACACCCTGTTCCCGCTCCTTCAGCCTCAGTTAGCTATTGATAACCATACACTGAACAGGTTACCTTAGCATATAATCTCTCTATAAAATTAGCAATCAAGTCTAACTTAACCTAAACATAATTGTGAAACTGTACTCACTCAGGTTATCAATAAATTGTGTAAACTACAGAAGCTTGCTAAGTCTCCTACACCATATAGTTATAGAAAACCATATAATTAAAATCAAACTCCGAAGAGACTAATAAGACTACAAAGACTATAAAAAGACAAAGACCACAACCAGTCGCCAGCCACCACGTTCAACTATGATCACATGTCTGGAGTAAGTAAGGTCTTTCTTGCCCCAGAACATTTGGTGAACAGCGGTGTGGATACGAAATAAATGGTGTAAAACAAAGGAGAAATACAACAGTTAAAAAGCAAGTGATAACCGAGAAAGAAACACAAAATAATAAAAGGGTTAAAAAAGAGAAACAATAGAGAAGTGAAGTTCAGTGAAGACGAGTGAAGAGAGAAGCAGAGAGAGAGAGAGAGAGAGAGAGAGAGAGAGAGAGAGAGAGAGGAGAGGAAAGTGTCTGAGCAGCTAACTCAGCATTTCACAACTCAAAACAAAACTCTAGCCTCTCCTGAGCTCACTGTAGCAGACAGTGGTGACATCATCGAACTTACCACATCACACACGGAGGGGTTATTACGTCACCGCTCTACTCATCACTCACCAGCTACCCCATACCACACTTCATTCACAAGGAAGGACGTGGGCGTGGTCTGGTACGACATCACTACACCACTATACCTTCTATACTCAATCATGCAGTATAGCTGAGGGAAGTGATTAACTTCAAACTTCATCTAGACGGGATTATTAAAAACTCAACGAAGTGCAACCATACGACTCGGAAGGACGTAGGCTTGGTAATGGTACCACTTCGGGACTACACTGAAGTACTGGAATACAATCAAATTAATTATCAATGCCACAACAACGATCCATGGTCAGTAGCTAGGTACATATAATTATATATTACAAATATATAACACAATCCTAACATCATCACATTAGGATATAATATTATATGTAAACGTATTAACAATATATTTCCTCATTACACATTCTATGTATTCATAATTGTGGGTATTATATGCGTACGCCTTCACGTATATAAAAAGAAGAGTGTCCTTTGTTATTCTTCAAGCAGAGTGACAGGTAATGAATGAGAGAAAATACGGTACCACACTGGATTCACTTCGTAAACTTGAACATAGTTTATCAATATTTGAAAGTAGTGAAAGTTTAGTCGATGCAACAGAAATCACTAATTTAAGCGTAAGTACTATAGAAAGTGTAAGTTCTCCCTTGAGTAAAAATATTCTTGCACTAGATTTAGACATAAAAGAAGACAGAGTAACAACTAATACTCCTTCTCTTACTAGATCTACCTCACTAACTGACTTGTTTGCTAGTGGTACCAGTAACATTTCACCCAGTAAAACTCGCTCAGGACGTACTTACTCTACGGCTTTCCCTACTAACACTTCATCATACACAATAGCTGTGATCACTGACACAAACACTCACCCAAGCACTTCACAAACACAACACACTACAAACTTCACACCACAGAGCGCGAAAAAGAAGCCTTATTGTAAAATCTGTAGAAAATATGGACACAGCCCAGATAAGTGTTACTTTAATAAGAATAATCGCTCAAACGCCAAAAGTAAGGATAATAGTAAGGGAGTAAGTGACAGTGACAACAAGCCAAGTAATAAGTTCTGCATTATTCATAACAGTGTAACACATAACACAGATGAATGTAGAGTAACGTTGAATGCCAGAAATGAAGTAAATAACAGACGTGCAAATACAGGTGACGATGTTTAAAAAAAAAAAAAAAAAAAAACTTCAAATTAATCGCACCTAATCAAATAAATATACTTGTTGCTGCTTTGGGTAAAGTGGATGTACTTTCACTTCCTTGTAACATTGGGAATACAAATATCTCATTAGCTGTGGATACAGGAGCTTGTGTCTCCTTACTTTCTGAAATAACACTTAAACGGCTTTTAGAAGGAAACCCGCAGGAACGATGGACTCTCCAACCATCAGATTTAAATTTAACTGCCTTGTCTGGTAGTAAATTAATCATTAAAGGAATGATACAATTTCCTATTACACTTTCACAAACTAGTCCAAAACTAAAATGCATCTTTTATATCTGTGAAAATTTCAGTTTACAAACTGATGGCCTCTTGGGTTTAAAAGAATTGACAGAGCATAACCTTGACATTGCAATCTCACTCCAGTCAATTATCTTTCAAGGGCGCGTGTACCCATGTTGTCCTCTGAGTCAGCAGCGGTGCACAGCTGTAGGCTTGGGGACAAGGGTCAGTGACTCACAGACTAGACTGGCAGGCACTGTCAAAAGTACGGTACATATCATACGGCTATCATACAGGTGCAAGTGAAAGGTGGTAATAACTATGAAGGAAATCAAATTATATCCTTAAGTGAAACATCTAAAATAAATAATGTCGGTATGGAATCCATATTCTCTCTGATACAAAAAGACAACTTCATCGAAGCTCTAATTTTTAACAAGGTTGATCTGGCAGTGAACATTAAACCAGGTACTTACATAGGTGACTTTCTTGTGTTTCTTAAACCCATACAAGTGGAAAAAGAATCTCCTCCCTTAGCCAACATACACATTGTAATGAATTACAACTTAGGCAAACTACTAAGGAATTATGTGAGTATGTAAAAGTAAATAATTTTCCTTCACATCGCACACAGCTTTTACACACATTAGAAAATCACAGGTCGGCTATTGCCTTACCTGGTGAGCGGTTGGGGAAAACAACACTAGTTAAACATCACATAAAATTAACTGACACAGATCCAGTATATGTGAAAGCTTACAGATTACCTCATAGTCAGAGACAAATAATGAATAAAATGGTGGATGATATGTCAGCAGAAGGAATCATTGAATCTTCGAACAGTCCTTATAACAGCCCATTATTCTTAGTGACTAAGAAAACAGGTGATTTCCGTCCTGTTATTGATTTTAGGAAGATAAATGAGAAAACTGTCAAGGATAGGTACCCATTACCTGTACTTAAAGATATCCTCATGGAGATTGGGGAAAATAACGGAGTCTTTACTATAGTCCTTTTGAAATATACTGAGCGCGGAGGCTTTGGCTGTTGGGACGTTTCTCCCTCCCGCAATGCTGTCAAATCAGACCAATACACTTCACTCACTCTCTCATATCAGCTATTTACTAATGCTAAATTAATCTAAATTACTGCGTATACATTTACTTCACTACTAAGGCCATGTAGGTATATGAAATTATCATTCACTTCTCATATTAACAATGATAATATATATATATGTGGATGACAACACTGGACAGAATATTCTTCCGACGTTGCCAGTGCACATAGAGGGTGAGTGTACTCAGGTATAAGTGTATAAGCTCCACCTGTCAACTCAGGTCACTACCATCACTTTTCCCCTGGCTGCCACTCAAGATGGAGCAGCACCTCTGCTACTCGCTATCCTGTTTTACATAGTAGAGAAAGAGAGAACATATTTATAATGTAAATAAGTACTTTTTAGAAGAGAAAGCAAATAGAGAACCTATAACTGCACCATCACGAGCAGTGGTGGTGAGGAATAAAAGTCGAAACAAACGAAAAATTATGTTATATCCTCAGAAAAGTGTCGCATTTATAATACAACATAATGTGTCAACAGAAAAGGAAATATTTACTTTTATGTTTTTTTGTTAACGGCAAGCGATATATAGGCAACAGAGAGAGAGAGAGAGAGAGAGAGAGAGAGAGAGAGAGAGAGAGAGAGAGAACAGGCGGTGGGTTAGTGAGGGCTGGCTGTCATTTTTAATGAGGATCTAGTCCCATAATTGTCCAGAAGAGATCTGGCAACATAGCAGTCAGGTAAATCTCGGAAGTGGCCAACGCCTCAGCACTCAGTATATTTCAAAAAGATTATAGTCTTGACCTAATTAGTGGTTATTGGCAAGTAGAATTAGATGACCAATCCAAACCTATTACAGCTTTTATCACCCCAAATGGTCATTGGCAATTTATAAGAATGCCCTTTGGATTATCCAATGCCCCCTTAACATTCCAAAGGATGATAAATACTATTTTCAGCGACATAACTCTAGATGTTGTTGCTTACTTAGATGACTTAATTATTGTCAGCCCTGATGTCAATTCACACCTACAAAAACTAGACAGAATCTTACAACGACTGCAGGATGTTGGATTAAAGGTTAAACTGTTAAAATGTACATTCCTTAAAGCTGAAATAAAATTTTTGGGTCATAAAGTAAATAGTAAAGGAATTCACACTTTGGATTCCAAGATTAAAGCAGTAAAGGAATTCCCTCAACCTACTACAGTAAAGCAAATAAGGAGTTTCCTTGGATTATGTTCATACTACAGGTCATTCATAATGAATTTTGCTAAAATAGCCAGCCCACTAACAAGACTCCTAAAGAAAAATATCGAATTTAAGTGGTCACAAACAGAGCAAGACAGTTTTGATCAATTAAAACTTAAGCTTACAACTGCTCCAATTTTAAGTTATCCAAACTATAATCTCCCATTTTTTCTCTGTACTGACGCATCACAGGATGGTCTAGGCGCAGTGCTTATGCAACATTCCACTGAGGGTCGTTGCAAGGTTTGTGCATATGCCAGTCGTGTTGTGAACGATGCAGAGAAGAAATATAGCGTCATGAACCTAGAGGCTATGGCGGTAGATTGGGCCTTAAAGACCTTCAGGGAAATAATTCTGGGGTATCCTATCACCATATATACAGATCATCAACTTGTGTGTGGTCTCTTCCATGGTAAAAATTTGACAGGTCAGTTAGCCAGATGGTATCTAACAATTTCAGAATTTCAACCTACAATTATATATCTTCCTGGGCGTTTCAATAGAGTTGCAGATGCTTTATCTCATAATGTATCAGCTGCTGCTGTTATTCCCACTTATAGTGATGTAGACTTCAATGTGAAACTTGTTAAGACTGAACAAAAGAAAGACAAATTTTGGTCACGGGTCATTTATGCTTTGGTTTCAGGTGACGAGACAAACCTACCAGAGTTACCAATCCCACTAACACAGTCTGATGTAATAGATGACACTTTGTTCAGGAAGCTTGAGAAACAAACTAACATTTCTTCACAAGTGGTAGTCCCTGATACATTAATTAAGACTGTACTAACACTTAAGCATAATCATCCACAAGCCGAACATCCGGGAAGAGATCGCTGTATAGCGGAAACTAGACAAAAATATTATTGGTTCACTCTCCGCGCAGATGTGGAGAAACATATCAAGAATTGTGAATCATGTCTTGCTCATAAAGGTAATACAATGGGCCCAGCCCCTATGTTAATTTACCCAATACCTGAAAAACCATGGGATGTTGTTGGTATAGATATTCTAAGCTTACCAATGAGTCATCAAGGCTCCAAATATTGCCTTGTATGTGTAGGCCATCTCACGTTATGTAGTCATTACTCCTTTGCAGACAAAAACAGCAGTAGAGGTTGCAAACAAACTTGTAACAAATTTACTTTGCCAGTACACCACTCCTAAGGTGATACTAACAGACAATGGTAAAGAATTTACTAATAATCAATATCATATAAAACAAACTTTTATTACAGCATATCATCCAGCCAGCAACGGTCTCACAGAAAGAGCAAATCGTAAAATACTTGAAGTTTTGTGACATGTGGCTAATCCTATGCAAGGATCATGGGAAGACTGGATATCCTTTACAGCTTATACTTATCTGACGTGGAATATTATTACCCCATCATTGGATCAATTCTAACTGAGTCAAGTATCTTATTAAATATTCCTTTTAAGTAAAAAACGTCATTTAATATTTGGGAATTACGACCTTTTCCAATTAGAGTAAATAATACCCTGCTGGTTGTTGACAAGTCACGTCAGTACATAGTCGCATCTGAGGATTATACTGCCATAGACACCTGTCTCACCTCGTACTTACACTTGTATGTATGTCCTGCGTATATGTTTACCATCAGTTTAACAAACAAGGCACAGTGTGAAATTTCATTCATAATTCCTGAATCAACTCTCCCAACATCTTACTGTACTTTCAAAACTGTAAGTAATAATACTTCCTACCATGAGCACTTCGGTACTAACCACTACTACTATTTCCATGGAATGGAAGTGCTCCATTGGCGTAGCTTTCAAATTCCGCCTTTAACTCTCAGGTCCGGCCATTACACAGTTTTACCCCTATGTAGGATCAATTTCAGGGGTCTGGCAAATCAACAGACCAACTTAACAACGTGGTAGTGTGTAAGAGGCCGAACGGACAAGGCTGACGCAGGAACCATGGCACACACCGACCATGCCCACCACTTTGCACCAATGTAATAATCCCAATCAATCAAGCAAGGAAGAATCAAATCAACCAGGTAAGTCAGACCCAGAAATTGATCCACTTAAATTCTAGTCGTACTCACGGGGAATCGAACCCCGGACCAGAGAAATCTCAGGCGGTAACTCTACCGGGTAAGCCAAAGAAGTACTCCATTGGCGTAGCTTTCAAATTCCGCCTTTAACTCTCAGGTCCGGCCATTACAAATGAGGTGTTTCTTGTGCTAGGGAATAAACTATCAAAATATAATACAATGTCTTTCTCTCATTTGACTTCCATTTCCATTGTTTTTCATAATGTTCACACAATTATATAATAAATATATATAACCCTTCGTCGAAACTCACGCGTCTAAACTCTGAGTTCACACCTGAGACGAAAGGAAAGAAACCTTGACAACGCTGACAGATCATGGATATGGAGATGATAAAGGCTTGGGACGAGAATGACCGGTATAGAGGTTGCCAGTACGTTAATTTTTAGTCGGCGAACTTTCTTGGCTACTGTACACCATACCTAGGTACACTCACCAGTACTGCCCCATGGTACAGAGCCGAAGTAATGTTCTGTCCTACATCCAGCCAGTGGGCCAGTTTTCCGAACCATTTCAGGCTCAAACAACGAAGCACCAGATTGAATTTCGAATTCAGATCAAGAGACAGCGCACGGTGATGAAGGAATGATTGGACACAGGGATGCCAGTGAACTCCTAGATGGTTTGATCAGTTGCATTGTGATGCATTCTACCAAGGAGAACGAGCTAATGTAAAAGGACATGGGACAGTGAGCCCAACGGTATCATGCATAAGGCTTATTTTCGGTTTTCTTCTTTGGCATAATGTTGTGATTCATTTTCTACCTTCGATACATTAAGATACTATTTGAACAAATCATCCTGGAGTTTCCTGGCATCACAGGGTGGATATCATGTAGCCAAAATTTTGCAGCATGGCTGATTATAACCACCACATTCAAGAACTGGAGAAGATAGCGGATTGGGAAGAGGTGAACAGAAGGCGACACGCAAGTTTGTTGAGAGATCAGATCCGGTTGCTCTGTACTGTAACAAAGAATTCTTGGCGAGGTACAGGCTTTAAACTGGCCAGGGAGTGCACATGATTCACGTATATTCAATGAGTCTAGACTTTGTGAAGCATTAGAAGAAGGCAGATACCATGGCTATTTGCTCGGTGACAGTAGATATGTTTGTCGGTCATGGCTGCTAACACCGCACCTAACACCCCAAACAGAAAAGAAAGATTGTATAATACCGCTCACGTTAAAATAAATGTTTTTGAAAGAGCTTTTGGGGATTTAAAAAGACGTTTCGCTGTCTTGTCCATCTCAGTCTGAACAAAGTTGCCTAATACTAAGAACATCATTGTTGTGTGTGCAGTCCTCCATAATATTGCAATCCTGAACAGACTCCCCTTGAGTGATGAAACTGAGGATGAGCCACCAGTTGTTCCTCAGGACATTAGGGAAGACCACAATCATCGTGGTTATGTCCGTCAAGCGGGAATTGTAGAAAGATTCTTTTAAATGTGTGAAGAATTGCAAGTAGCTTCTGGCTAGCACAGTGGTAGAGTACACAGCTGCAGTTTCTGAGGTCCAGCGTTTGGTCCATACTCGGGACACTAATAATCTTTCACCGATGCCAGAGGTTACTACCACTGTGAGTAGGGCAGTGATTTTCAACTGGTGTGACGCTACACACTAGTGTAGCGAAGCAACCTTAGGTGTGCCGTGGGAAATTTAAGCCATGGGACAATTTTTGAGCCACACTACTTACTAATTCCTATAAAAGTCATGAGAGCTGGACATGTAGATAGCAGGTGTGGATTAACTAAAATAAGGGTGAGGTCAGGTAGATTAAGACAGCCATGAAACCCACCCTCATTTGCTTACCTACATACACACATACAAACACACACACACATGCATAAAAGAACAGTGGCAAAGAAAAAACACTCATTTCCAAGTTTAGTTTAACATATTTCACACCAACAGGTGCACACTGCCACCATCTTCAATGGTCAAAATGTAATTTTCATCTGCCAGTGTGGATTTTATTTCGTCATTAACAATTACACCAGTGTAATTCCTCCAGCTCATGTAGCCTAAATAAAATTGTAGTACTGTCGTGTACTTTATACATTTTAAAATTAGTTCGTGTTAGTTATATTTTATTAATTTTTTTCATGTTCTATTAGATATGGATAGATTTATTATAAAGAAACCCAAGTTAGAAAATTATGATGGTGAACGAAGTGTGGCTGACACTCGTTCTGGTAGGAAGGCACTTCAGACCGGCAGTGTCACTTTCTAAACAGTTGTGTGCCAATATAAGGAATAGTACTTGTGTGTGTGTGTTGGATTTATCTCATCTGGAGAAGAAGAACTATGTCCCATGTGTGTTAGTTGTGGCGAGAAATTAGCAAACCAGGCTATGGTTTCAAGTAAACTTAAAAGACACCTTCAAACAAAGCACTCTCATTTATGTGAGACACCAGTAGAATATTTTAAAAGACTTGTTCAAATCCTATGCAAGAAAATAGTTTAAATATTGGTGGTGTGCCGCAAACATTTTTGTGCCAAGTGAAGTGTGCCGTGAGATGAAAAAGGTTGAAACACACTGGAGTAAGGGGTAGGGGGTTTGAGTCGGCTATCTGAAGACTTCCTGCTTACACAGCCATAGCCAAAGTTGACTTGGGTCTCACATGGGTGGAGAGGTCCCTGGGCCACTAATCATCTTTGTGATGTAATAATAATAATAATAATAATAATAATAATTAACGGTTTATTGATAAATGCAGCCCTAAGGCTGAAAATATACATAGAGACAATGATCAACAGTGATGAATGATGAGTAGCACACAGATTCCCCACAACAACTCATTTATACATAGAAAGCAAAATAGAATTTATTGTGAATCTATACACCTGAGTGTATACATAAATATATACATAATACAAAATATATTTGATGTAAGGATTCCTGTACAAATTTTTTTTATGTAAGAAGCACAAAATATATGATATATAATTCCTACGTATGAATTCTTTAACGATAGCACAAATTTATGAATTTAAAATCTTAACAATAGTTGGAATGGTTCTGTTCTTATAACGGTTTGTCCGGGGAGCTTTGATTGGGATGAGGCAGTTGTGGTGACGAACAGCCCTAAGAAGGGGTGGGGCATCGTTTGGCAGGAAGTGGCGATGTCTTGGGTGGTTCAAGAGCTTTGTAGCGAATTGTTGGAGCTGGAGTTTGTGGAGGTCTGATATGGTGGGGATGTTTACTTGAATAATTGCATCTTGGTAGTTTGTGTAGTTTGCTCCAAGAATGATCCTCAGTGCTCTTTTTTGGACTTTCTCAAGTTTTCGTTTCTGTGTCAAGTTAAGTGATGAGGACCATACGGGAGAAGCATAGCAAAGCTTGGGTAGGATGAATGTATTATAAAGATGTGTCATGTCGCTGGATGGAACTCCAAGTTTCTTTAGTGTTCTTAGTATGTGTAACCTATATGATGATAATTGAACTGTGGTGTTGACATGAAGGTCCCATTGTAACTTATCTTGAAGTAGAATGCCTTGTAGTTTAGTGGAGTGAACTACTTGGAGTGTATGGTTGCCTAGCTTGAGTACTGGTGGAAGGATGGGGTTTGTGGTTAGGTTAAAATGCATAACAATGGTTTTATTCTTATTGATAGTGACGTGGTTCTCTTGGGTCCAGGTGAGTAGGGCATCAATATTTGATTGAAGGTTGCTATAGTCCGGGGAAATATTACTGATGGGTGTGGCTGTGGTCGAATCATCGACATATTTCCAGCAGAGTTGTGTATCTTTAAGAGCATCGTTGATTAGCATTAAAAAACAAAGTGGACCCATACGTGTGCCCTGAGGCACACCACAAGTAAGGGTTTGGAAATTGGAGGTTTTACTCTGGAATCTGACGGACTGTTGGCGGTTGTGGAGAAAGCCAGCAAACCAGGAGAATAAACATTCCCTAAGGCCAAGTTTAACTGCTTTGGTAATAATTGTTGTGTGATCTACTAAGTCAAATGCCTTGGTGAAATCAATGAAGACTGCTATTGCTGAGGTACTACGTTTATCTAGGTTTTTGTGAACAAAATCAAGAAAGTTGATGAGGTAGTGACTGGTGGAAGATGATTTTACATTACAATATTGGTTAGGGTCTAGCTGGTTATATATGTCGGCGTATGTCCATTCTGCGGCAAAGCTTTCATAAATAAGGCTTGGTATGGGTGTTATAGCGATGGGACGTAGTTTACTGAGAGACTTTGGGTTGGTTGATTTAGGGATTGGGGTGATATATGAGCGTTTCCATCCTGTTGGACACATGGATTGTTGAAACGAAGCATTTATGATTGAAGTAAGGGGTAAGGCAAGTTCCGGTGCGAATTCTTTATAGAGCCGAATTGGTAGATCTAATGGAGTGGAAGAACGTTTGAGCTTCAGCTGTTGGAGACAACGGCAAACTTGGTACTCGTACACAACTGGTGGAGGGGCAGGTGCCGGAAGATATGCCGGGAGTGTGTTGTGGTTAAGTTTGGGTAGTTGTTGGCATATTGTTGAAAAGTGGTTGTTAATTGTCTCTGTTGCTTCACTACTGGACAAATGATTTACACAGGGGAAGGTGGAGGGACGGTTTCTTAGACCGCATAATTCTTGTACTTTGCTGAACCAGTCACTAATATTTGTGTGCTTGAGGTGTTGAAGTTTATTTGGATAGTATGACCTTTTTACAGTCTTTATTTCTCGAATCACTTTATTGCGAAGGGATTTATAGAGGGCGTTATTATTGGTACTGAATGCTTGGTTACGTTGATGAATGAGGCGTTTGATACGGTTAGTCATCCATGGGATATCTGATGGGTGAAGTTGGACAGATTTTTCTGGGAAAAAATGCAAGTAAGTTTCATTTATGGTAGAAAGGTAGTTTTCCCATTTGAGATGGACATCCTGAATAGTGGTAACCTCAATCCAAGGGTATCGGACAATCCATTCCCCTAACTGCCGTATGGCTGAGTCGGTTAGGGGTCTGTACGTAATTGTTTTGTTTCTCTGTTGGTGAGCATAAGTTGGTTTGGGCAACCATAAAATAGAAGAATGGGTGCTGCGCCCAAAAGGTGGTAAAATACTGGAGGGTTGATAATGGTCAGGCATGTCAGTTAATATTAGATCCAATATATTGTTGTTGTGTATGGGAAAGTTTACTACTTTGCTTAGTTGGAGTTGAGTTTGGAGGTCAGTGGTATTTATTTCGTTAAAATCACCACATATAATAAGTTTGGAACATGGATACCTGAGTTTGAGAAGATCTGATGTGTCAATTAGATGTTGCAGTAGTTGATCACGTGCCTGGGATCTTGGTGGATGGTAGATAACACAACAAAGTTCACTGCGGCAGAAGAAGGCAACACCACCACCTCGTCTTTCGGTGCGTAAGTGATGAAAAAAGTCATAGTTGGGTATATTGATTGTTTCTGGTGTGATTTGCCAGGCTTCTGTAATGGCTAGAATATCTGGTGAGGTGGCAATTAACACAGTGGTAACTTCGTCTAGCTTGTTTGATAATGAGGTAACATTAGAAAGTAGGACAGATGGAAGGTTGTACCATATTCTTGGAATTTCGAAATGAATGGGTGGTTTTCTAGTGACTGGTTTGGCCGGCTTCGGTTTCACTTTTAAAACACTGATCTTACGGTTAAAATTACGGCCTCCCTTGTTGCCACGGGCATGGAAAATGTTCACTGATTTAAGTTTTTCTATCACTGTAGGGTATGGGTAGCCGTTTCCTTTTCTGAGTTGGAATAAATCTCGCTGGGTGCACTTGATCAGCGTTGTGATGGGTTGCTGGGAGGACTGAAGTGATGCCGCTTGTGTTGACATTGTTGGAACTATGGGGGTAACCACTTGGGTAATCACAAACAAGGCAATAACAGTCGACGTTATTTTCAGTAGTCTTCCTTGTAATATTTAGCAGATTCTTGTAATTATGTAGCTATACAAAGGTGCCATGGAGATTCCTGTGTGCTGTAGTCGTGAGTGCAGTGCGGTAGAAGTAGGCTAGGGTGTGAGGGTGTTGCTGCAGATTATCCTTCACCGTCACCACAAGGATTCCCAAACCAAAGCAGAGGTAACGCTAGTGTGGTTATATGGAAAGGGCTTCGCCGCAGGCCCTAGTCATGACGTCATGACATCTGTGCATGCGCGAGTTCTCTCCTTCCTTTCAATAATTTTCCCTAGCTTCCATTGGCAGTGGTGGCTGGTGGTGTGGTTGGTATGACTATGGCGTCAGGTGGTTAGGGTCCTGGGTTCAATCCCAGCAGGGATAGTATCATTTTTACACAAACTATTTTTTTACTATTTTCACAGTTCCCGGTAGTCTACCCCTAGTTAGGTCCCGGTAGTCTGCCCCCAGTTAGGTCCTGGTAGTCTGCCCCCAGTTAGGTCCCGGTAGTCTTCCCCCAGTTAGGTCCCAGTAGTCTGCCCCCAGTTAGGTCCCGGTAGTCTGCCCCCAGTTAGGTCCCTGTAGTCAGCCCTCAGTTTGGTCCCGGTAGTCTGCCCCTAGTTAGGTTAGGTTAGGTTAGGTAGGTTTTGTTTTGTTAGGGAATAACTTTGTCATGACGTCATGACTAGCGCCTGCGGCGAAGCCCTCCCGTTATATGTGTGTGTTCTTGTAGTGTGGTTATGTGTGTGTGTTCTTGTTGTGTGTATGTATATCATCTTGTAGTGTGGTTATGTGTGTTCTTGTTGTGTGTATGTGTTTTCTTGTAGTGTGGTTATATGTGTGTGTTCTTGTAGTGTGGTTATATGTGTGTGTTCTTGTTGTGTGGTTATATGTGTGTGTTCTTGTTGTGTGTATGTGTTTTCTTGTCATGTGTATATGTGTTTTCTTGTTGTGTGTATGTGTTTTCTTGTCGTTTGTATATGTGTTTTCTTGTGTGTATGTGTTTTCTTGTGTGTATATGTGTTTTCTAGTGTGTATGTGTTTTCTTGTCGTGTGGTTATGTGTGTTCTTGTCGTGTGTATATGTGTTCTTGTTGTGTGTATGTATATCATCTTGTAGTGTGGTTTTATGTGTGTATATGTATCTTTTTTACTGTGTATATGTGTGTTCTTGTCGTGTGTATATGTATCATC
The DNA here is from genome assembly GCA_033782935.1 of Petrolisthes cinctipes. Taxonomy (NCBI): domain Eukaryota; kingdom Metazoa; phylum Arthropoda; class Malacostraca; order Decapoda; family Porcellanidae; genus Petrolisthes; species Petrolisthes cinctipes. The sequence goes on from JAWQEG010000411.1 coordinate 125,812, forward strand.
ATGTGGTGCGGTTTTATGTGTGTTCTTGTGTGTGTATATGTATCATCTTGTAGTGTGGTTTTATGTATGTTCTTGTGTGTTGTTACGGACGGAGGTAGAGATACGGAGCAGTAATAGTCACTAGACTAGACTTACCCCAAAGTTAGCTATCAACAGAATAAAATAGCACTGGGTGGCAGGTATCTGACTATTAAAGTTATGAATTATAAGTAAAAGTACAAACCCAGCCTATATGAAAGAATGCTAACACAACCCAAAGAGACCGTCCATACATATAACCAGGTTCGGATACAATGAATAAAAGATGATAGAGAAACTATATTAATATATATAATATATATTAACAAATAAGAACAAACACAAAGACAAACAATAAACACTGAAAGAATTAGTAAATGAAATAAGGATTTCCAACTAAGACAGAACGTGAGACAGAGTTCCCAGAATATATAATGCACTTGCAATAATCACTCAATAACTCACTACCACTGTGTAATCACTTCAATAACACAGACTCTAGGCACACGTAAACACATAATTAATCTATCAATAATAATAGTAAGTTAGCACTTCACTGGCACATATAATAAATACACTTCAATGCATCACAACACACATGTAATAATAGTAATAATAGTAATAATATGAGAGTGACCCTATGTTACTGTGAGAAGAATATAGAAGAAAATACAAAATTGTACTTATCAAACGTTGCGAGTCTCCATCCGAATCTCAATACACCCACACACTTACAAAACCCAAACTGAGTCGACCCTGTCCCACTGGTAACTGAGCTACAGCCTCAACCCCTCGCCTTATATTCCATTGGCTAAACAAAGGGTACACTGTTAGCATCACAAAGACAAGCAAGCGTGTCTCCGAATTGTTCCTTTAACACCGACTTAAGCACACACATCACTCCTACGTTCCCTCCCAAGAAACTATTGGAAGTCAATAGGAATAAAATCGGAGAGTTTATCACAGAACGCAGCTGCGAGAGGGGGAGTGACGGCGTACGAATCCAGCGAACCTAGCTGGCCAAGGCACGCTCACCCTTCTGACAAGAATACTTAAAGAAAATGGAATAATTAAATAATCTAGCTTCGCACACACTAGATAAGATAGCGACGCACACAACAGATCCGGGTGCGAGCTTGTACTACCCTCTCACTCCTTCTCTCACAGTCGCTGTCAAAAATGGATAGTAAAACTAACAAAATAATAATTATTCAGGCACGCGTAACACGCCCCCACCAAAGAATGAGTTTTCCTCTGGAAAATTCGTTCTTAGGTGTACAAAAGTTATGTACAACATGCAAAAATCAAAATAAAAACATTTAACTTCTAGATAGACAATCGGCTATCACATTATCAACACCTCTTATATAACGTAAATCTAGGTGATACTGTTGGGGGAACAAACTCCATCGGGTAAGCCTTTGGTTCTTGGCCCCCAAACTGTTCAAGTACTTCAAAGGGTGGTGGTCAGTGTACACCCTAAGCATTGGTCCAAATGCAGGTACAGTCTGTTACAGTTCCGACTGGGCCACCCAGTATCGAGAGATCGTAGATGTGGCAGCAGTGTGTGTGTGTGTGTGTGTACTCTCCCTCTGTAGTGAACATGACTCTGCCTCAAAGTTCATTCCATAGATGGCGCTGTGTAGTTGTGGAAGGAATGTGGACTGCAGGGTTGAAGTTTCGGGAAACATCTATGCTCGTGCCAATGAGTCATGAGCTCTCAGGCAGAGTGGTTGAGGAATGCTATTATGGAAATTTAACAACTATATTACACAATGAGCAGGTGAAGCTAAGGTAAAGTTGTTCGTAGCCTGAACAGAGAATATTTTTTCTAAATGCATTTCATGTTTAGCATGCAACATTGCATTGTTTTCTTGTTTTTCTACCAACTCGAGCAGATCGAACAGATAGGTTGTTTGCTTTGGCCATCATATTTTGGTAAGCATTATTTGATGTTCACCTCTGATTTTGTATTTTATTTGTAAGTCACGTTACAGTGTATTACATGCATAGTAAAATTCCTTCATTACTAAATACTCCTTCTCTCTCTCTCTCTCTCTCTCTCTCTCTCTCTCTCTCTCTCTCTCTCTCTCTCTCTCTCTCTCTCTCACTCTCTCTCTCTCTCTCTCTAACTCAAATAAACACTATCTTATCTTATCCAGTCTATTTAGTTATGAAATCGTATGGATATTTAGGACCAATTCCACAGTTGTTCGTTGTAGTTTGTTAGCGCCCAAACGAAAGAATCTAAACTGTGTAAATGACTTTTGACTGATTTATTGGATTAATCTGATGAGTAAAGTTTACAGATATTATAATAATACTAGTGCTTGATAGTTTTGGTGAATAGGTATACTCAGCTTTTGGGAAATAACGAAGGCTTACGAGTGTGTTTGGGGAGGAATCTGACAAACAAAATGACTATGTGGGACCAGCCCTGACTCCTTGACATTCTACGTTAAACAAATAAGTGTCGAAATATGTGATCTTTTTGCCAATGATAGATTCTTCTTCACCTCCTTCTAAATTCTTCACTTTTCTTATCCTGTTCTTTCTTCACCTTTCCCTCATCTCCACCTCTTCTCCCTTTCTCCTTTAGACCCCGTAGGGAGGTATTGCTTGTAGTGATATCGGCAATACTTTAAGGGTATTGGCGCCCCTTCGGCCCCAGCCAATCTCTTTCAGTTATTCAACTGTCTCTTTTCTTTCTATTTCCTTCCTGCTTGCTGTCCCACCTCTTCTATCACCTTCTTCTGGCGCTATATGATCTCGATGTTGCAGCGCCAAAAATCAATCAATCAATCAATCAATTTGCCAATGATAATGAACTGGCATTGATTGTTAAATTAACTGGGTTATGTTTATTTAGAAGCCACACCTGAATGGGGAAGAGGGATCACTCCCAGCGACCAAAAGTGTGTTTAACCTCCTAATAGATTACCCCGATTTTTGCTAATTAACCTTTTGTAGTGAAAAATAGTGTGTGCATAACAGTAGGTGTTTTACCAAATTTGCACATCGTTCACATAATGATTGATTTATTCCAGAGATAACGGTGTGTGGCTGTGGGGAAGAGAAGGGCGAAGTTTCGGAAAGTAGGTGGGCAAGGTGAAGTTCACTGGAAGGCACCGGTTGAGCACACGGATACGTAGGGTCATTACTTTAGCTAGGAATGTAGTTTGCCAGTCAGTATTTGATGAGCGTTTCAGAGTAACGACTCCTTATAATGATAAAATCCTAAAGATTTTTATTACTTTGTTTATTGTATCACCCGTTACCATAAATCCTACGAATTATGAAATTACTCCGAAACTATCCCTCTCGCATATTCTGTGTATCTTTTTCTCGAATCATCAAGTAATGAATGGATAACGTTAGCTACACAAATTAAAGAAGAATGTGTCTAAATTGACATTACCGATATCATGCTGTATGTGTAATAATCCTAAAGAAAATTAGCTCCTAGTAAAAGTCAGACAGAACAAGTGATTAAACCAAGATTTACTTGCATTATAAAGAAATATGAAATATTCGCGTCCGTGCCCGAGATCACATCTTAAAACACGCTACACACTCAGAGGGACCCCTATTCGGAGGCATATTTTTCAAGTCTGACCTGGTCAATGCAATCCGTTCAGTTAGGTTAGATTAAGTATGGTTGGGTTGAAATGCAGTCAAGTAGGTAAAATGAGCTGGGAAAGACCATGAGACTATTTAAAAAATTTCCTATGGTTACTTTTATTCCTATATGTTAGGAGCAATTTTCCTTCATTTTGTCCCAGCACTTCTTGCTCTCCAGCCAAATTCGAGAAATATGCTAACCAGCTGTAAAATCGGCGGTTGAACCCTCGTTGGCCGGGAGAAAGATAAAACTCTGGTTATTCTCTACTTTCGTCATCTTACAGGTTCATAATTTCAATAGACAGGAACACTCTATAAATGTAAATAGGCAAAGTAGGAGTTATACAATCCTTGACAACCCAACAACATTAATTTAAACAAAATATTTTTTTATTTACATTGACAATTAATATCCAGTCCAGCCACCTTCCTTCTCTATGACGGCACGCAGTCTATCGGGCACAGAGGCCACAATGCGTCGAATTTGTTAGGTTTGTTGCGGAACATCTCCCACTGAGCCTGGGTATGAGCCATTAGTACCTCCGGTCTCCGCTCCACTATCTCTGGCTCCCAGCAGTTGACCATATTAGCCCACACGTTCTCTATGGGGTTCCAATGAAGTTCACCTTGCCCACCTAGGCTACTTTCTGAGACTTCGCCCTTCTCTTCTCCACAGCCACACACCGTTATCTCTGGAATAAATCCATCATTCTGTGAACGGTGTGCAAATTTGGTAGATCACCTACTACTATGCACACATTAATATGTCTATTAGCAAAACTTGGGGTAATCTATTAGTAGGTTTTTTTTTTTTTTTTTTTTTTTTTTTTTAATTCATTGCGCCGTAGCGTCAGTCAATAGGCAGACAACAGTACACAAGGGTAAGCGGGACTCACGAGAACCCAATGACCACATACACACACAAGCACACACACATGCGCACACACACTCACATCACGAAAACATAACAGAATGAAGCACAAGCATACAGACAAATATTTATATCATGACCTACTTAAATCCACCAAAACGAGGGTGGCGCACCAGAAGTTCCTCCAGAACCTGATGGTTCAGCAGGTGTCGACAAACCACATCAAGTGGCAGGCCCTGGGGCAGCAAGTGTCGAACAGTGGGGCAGGCTAGGCAATAGTGCTCTATAGTGTTAGCACGAGGCGCTCGACACAAGCGACACTCAGTGAAGGGAGGCTCACCCTGCATCCCAGCAACCTGCCACGGTGGCCGGTAGCCAAGCCTCAAACGAGCAGAGACTACATTGTGCCTCCGAACCATGAGGCCTCGACGACGGTAGGAATATTTGTGATGGCAGACAGACTCGTAATGGGTGATGGAGATGCTGAAGGGCCTCTCTGCATCCCTGCGTCGCCGTACAGGGAGGAGAGCGGCGGAGCGGACTTTAGAGAGGTAACATGTCAGGGAGAGAGGACGTCCAGCACCACGAGGAGGCAGATGGCAGGCTTCCTTTGCGAGTCTGTCAACTGTACCATTGTGACGTAAACCTACATGGGATGGCACCCATAAAAATTTGACAGTCAAGTTACGGTGACGCAATAAGGCCAAAAACGATAAAATCTGCTGAATAACAGTAGAGTGTGTGGGCTGAACACTAGAAAGGGAATGAAGAGCAGGTTTGGAGTCACAAAAAATGGCAGCATTCACTCCACGTTGACAAACAACACTAACAACATCCAGAATGGCATACAGTTCACACAATGTTGAGCTAGAGTGGTTACAGAGACGACGGCCAACCCAGCCCCCTGGAAGTGACTCCATGTCAGGCGAGAAAACAGCACAACCTGCTGCACCATCCACCTGCAATGAGCCATCAGTGTAGAGGCAGTATGGATCTGTGATGGAGGAAGTCACTGTTTCTATGTGTTCCAGAGCCAACTGCTGCTGTAGAGAAGGCAGCTCCGACTTGGAAGTAGGTGTAAAGCTCACATCAGGTGTTGGTAGCATCCATGGAGGGGGCCCTGGGAGGACGTCTGCAACCATTATATCTATATTAAGACCACGGAGCACAGAGGAAACAGACCTTATAAGAGAACGTCCAGCAGGCAGTATGGGAGGGACTGGGTAGTTTGGTCTAAGAGAAGTCCTGACTAACTGAGAGTAATGGGGTGAAAGATGTGGGAAATGGAGGCACTTGACAGTGAAGCAAGTAACATTAGAATAAATTCTCTCCACTAATGGGGGAAGACGCAACTCACGCTGCATGTTCACTATCCTGGTCGACATTGGACAGCCGAGAATAATTCTCATTGCTCTATTTTGAAATTTTTCTAAAGTTTCCAGAGTAGCCCTAGGAAGTTGAATCAGAGCAGGGGAAAGGTAATCAACAACTGAACGGATAAAAGCAATATAGATGGTCCTGGCTACTGGGATGGAGATGCCCGAGGAGTTGTTAGATAGCCATTGAAGTGGTGTAAGTCGGCGCTGGAGACGACCCAATAAGTCCTGGACAATGGGATGGTCTTGAGGTCTGGCAGGGACAATCGGCCAAATATTGACTGGCGCACCCAGGTAGCAGTACTGGGAACACATGGGAATGACAGTCCCTCCAATGGTGAACACTGGCTGAGCTTGAGGAAGGCGGCAGGTGAATATTCTGCTCTTATCTGGGGAGACAATAATGCCACAGTGAGAGGAGGCCACAGAGAAGGAGTCAAGAAACCGCTGGAGATCCCTTGGTGAGGTAGAATGAACACAGATATCATCAGCATAGCACGTAATTGTAGTTCCAGGAATATTAGTAGGTTAAACACACGTTTGGTCGTTAGGAGTGATCCCTCTTCCCCGTTCACCTGTGGGTTCAAAACAAACATAACCCAGTTAACAATCAATGCGAGTTGATTATCACTGGCAAAACGATCGCTTATTTCGACACTAGTAATTTGTTTATTAACGTAGAATGTCAGGGAGCCAGGACTGATTCCACAGTCATTTTGTCAGAGTCCTCCCCAAACACACTTGTAAGGCTTCGTTATTTCCCAAAAGCTGATTATTCCTATTCACCAAAACTATCAATTGAGCATTTGTATTATTACAATTGCTGCATACTTTACTCATCAGATGCTTCCAATAAATCAGACATAAGTCATTTACACAGTTTAGTTTCTTTCGTTTGGGCGCTAACAAATCACAACGAACAACTGTGGAATTGGTCCTCACTCTCTGTCCGATTTCATTAGTATAGAGATAGGATAAGATAGATGGTGTTTATTTCAGAGAGAGAGAGAGAGAGAGAGAGAGAGAGAGAGAGAGAGAGAGAGAGAGAGAGAGAGAGAGAGAGAGAATTACAGTTGACTTTAACATTTTTATTACGAAAGAGAGAAAGTATTTAGCAATGAAGGAATTTTACTATGCATGTAATACATTGTAACCTGACTTACAAATAAAATATGAAATCAAAGGTGATCTCAAATTATGCTTACCAAAATATGATGGCCAAAGAAAACAACCTATCTGCCCGATCCTAGTTGGCAGAAAAACAAGATAACAATCGTGGCAACGAGACGTGAGCTCTGTCAGAACGGCTGAACAATGTTGCATGCCAAACATGATAACCATTAAGAAGAAATATTCACTGTACCTTAGCTTCACCTACTCATTGTGTAATATAGTTGTTAATTTTCCATAATAGCATTCTTCAACCACTCTGCCTGAGAGCTCATGACTCAATGGCACGAGCATAGATGTTTCCCGAAACTTCAACCCTGCAGTCCACATTCCTTCCACAACTACACAGCGCCATCTATGGAATGAACTTTGAGGCGAGTCATGTTCACTACAGAGGGAGAGTGTTGACGATCCGTATAATTTTCGAGCACACACACACACACACTGCTGCCACATCTACGATCTCTCGATACTGGGTGGCCCAGTCGGAACTGTAACAGACTGTACATACACAGCAAAGTGTTGCAGGGCGAGGACCAGGGCTAGGAGTTTATTTTCTATAACTGAGTAGTTCTTCTGACTGGTAGATGTAACGCTCCTATTATTTCCTAATAATTAATTCTTAAGTTGTTTCACCTTAGGAGATGAAGCTTGCGACGGAAGCGGAATGAACATGGGTGTAAATATTGTAAATAGGAATTATCTTGCCTTTCGGGCCTTATTTTTGTCCGGCAAACTGAAACTTACTTTGGGAATTGGTAACATTGTTGATGTGGCAATTGTGATAATGTCGTCCCCAAATATACATAACATTGGAACCGGAAGTGACGACAGAGGTTGTAATATTGTGATATGATGATGAGGATATAATTAAGACTGAATCTTATTTTTTTTGAAAGGCTTAGGATAACCAGGTTTCATTGAATAAGCTGTTGAGTGTTAATTTAAAGTCGTCATAAAGATTTATTTATGTGGAAGTGTGTGGCATCTTTCCCGCCTTGCCGAGCGAGGAGAAGGGAGGTTGACAGCTGTTATGGCTTCACTCTTCTCCCTCGACCCGTGCAGGTAACGTGATATCGAAGTTTCAAATATTTGTTCCAAATTGAGACTTTAAAGAGTACAGTAATAAATTCCTGCCTCTGTGTTGAGGTTTGGTAGAGGCTATCTTGGTGAATAATTATTTTTGAAATCTTATGGATTCACTCAGGGAGTGTAATTATTTGTTTTAAATTAATGGCCGACTCTTCTCCCTCGACCCGTGCAGGTGTGACGCCATATTGTCCCCGTGGTTATTTGTCTCATCTGTTGGTGAACTGGCGTAGGAATTAGGGTGTCAGGTATTAGGTTATAATTATTATTTCTGGTAAAAGCCACTAGTTGGCCAGTGTTATTGTTGGTAACGCCACTAGTTGGCCAATATTAGTTTTTTAGTAAGCCACTAGTGTGGTGTTTTGGTAAAGCACTAGTTGGCCTGTGTCTTGTGTTTTTTTGTAAATGCCACATGTATGGCAGGTGTCTAATCCTGTGAGCAATTCTGCTGGAAACTGACTCCTACAGTAGGTGATTGTGATTGCGAGGTCTAGGTCCATTCACAATTGGGAGGGGGGTGGTACAGTAAGTAGGAGTCCAGTCTCTAGTGGTGTGCTACAGGTGGTATATGTATTTTATTTGTTTGTACTTAATTTTGGGGAGAACTAAGAACATTTCTAGTCTCTGGTTTAAATCATTATATTCTTATTTTACCATATTGTCAAGGTGCAAGGCTGTGTCCTGATCTAGTCTTTTTGTAATATTGAAGTTTCGAGTAGAGTAAGGGGCAAGGTAGTCTTTGAAAACATTGTATTAAATATATTGGGTAAATTTTAGTTAATAAGGGGGGCGTAAGTACAGTTTTAATCAACTCTTTATTTTGTTTTAATGTAAAAGCGTTGTCATTGTAATAATTACATTTTTTTTTTATTTACTATATATGTAAATTGATTGGCCTCACAATAATAAATCACTGGGTCTTTTATCTGTGAACAGTAGTTTTTCTGCACAATACCCTGCCACCTGAGGAAGGTCGAAGACAGTGAACACGAATCCAAATATTTTTTTTTGTGATAGCGCAGGGTTTTTGGTTGGGAGCACCGGGAATATCCTGGTGGATCAAAAGAACCGAAACTCTGTGTTACATGATGCACAGACTGCGTATATCCAGAAACTTGTTCATAAAGTAAATGTAAAGAGATGTAGGCCTAGCAAAACGCCTGACAATCCTGGCAAACAACGCGATTTCAACCTTTCGTAAGTGTCGTGTACCAAGATAAGACTTTTCCAGTATGTTGTACAGGCTTTATTTCTATCTTTGGTATTAGTAAAGCCCGGGTATTGTGGGCAATAAGCAAAAAGACCTGCACCGATGTTCCTGTCTTGGACCAACGCGGTCGCCATGAACCTGCAAGGAAATTTACAGGAGACAAAGCGAAGTGTGTAAGGGACCACATCAACCAACTACAGATCGTGACCAGCCACTACAGCCGTACTAGAAATCCTAATAGGCGATACTTAGAGTCTAACCTTAGCATCTCCAAGAACAGTTTAGACAACACAGGGCTAAAGCATCAGTGGGGCAACGATTAATGAAGGAGAAGAAAAAAGATAAAAATAATAACGTCGTTGTTATTTGCATAGACCTGCAACAGACAATTTCCATTCCAAAACTCTTCACAAGTGTTGCATACTACCATCGTAAGTTGTGGATGTATAACTTTTGTATCCATAACTTAAAGACGAATACATCAACAATGTTCGTGTGGGATGAGGTAACAGGGGGCGTGGCTGTATTGAAATAACCAGCTGCCTCAGAAAATGGATAGCCATGGAATACAATAAGAAGCCATTCGAACATTTAATTGTTTTCAGTGATAATTGTGGAGGACAAAACAAAAATGTAAATATTATCCTTAATTATCTTCACGAAGTACACAGTGGCCGATTAAAGACGATTGAACATGTGTATCTCATACCACTCATTTCTGCCCTGTGATAGTGCTTTCGGGAACATTGAAAGGAAATTTATCCGTGAGAGTAACATCTACGACTTTGACTCGTACTGCAACATTATTCGGTATGCGATCTCTTCTCAATATCCAGTTGCAATTTTGTGCCAGCAAGACATTTTGGACATAAACGTGTTAAAGCAATGCATAGCGAATCATAAACCAAAGAGTGAGTCCATTTCCTTCATAGATGCCAGAATGTTTGTTTTTAGTGAGTCATACAAGGAAGGATATTACATTCGTATGGCTTACAACGATGCACAATTAACTCCTATCAGAGTAATGGAGCTACGTGGGAGGTGTTGTGTGAGGACACCAAAACCTTAATATCTGTGTAAATTTTTGTGTGATTTTTTAGATAATGTTAAGATAAATATTATTCCCTTAAGAGAGTGTCTACGTAGTGCTCACGGGGTTAAGAACAGCGACACATTAATTTTCTTTGGTTTATTAACAATTCACCACCACCATAATTTGTTCCCAAGAGGTAATGTACTTGTATAGTTGAACATCAGATTAAATGCATGAAACAGGGAATGATAACACATACGTACACAATGAATAAGCCAGAGTAAACCATTTCCAATAACTGGTACCATATGTTAGTGTACTGTTGCTGACTCTTCCAGAAGTAAATATGCAAGACCACGGTGTGCACCCCGTCACCTCACACTTATAAGTCCTTGTACAAAGTCACTGGAGAATTAGAGGGACGCAGAACGACTAAACTTTCCATAATGGCAAGGAGGCTTGTCAAGAGAACCTGGCCGGTGTTCAGGAGGACGACTTGGGGGTCGGTCGAGAGAGAGGACCAGTTGTAGTGGTGGTGTGTGTTGCTCTCTGCCTTTTTCCAGATTTCCAGCGCTTATATACTTTTGAGTCGAAGCTTCACTAGCCTGATTGGTTTCACAAGACTTTGAATGAACTAACTGATGGGCACGCGTGAAACCTGTGAATTGCCGTTGTGGTAGTTTAGTGTGTTGTGGTGGTTTAGTGTGTGTGAATTGTCGTTGTGGTGGTTTAGTATATGTGAGCTGTCGTTGTGGTAGTTTAGAGGCACCACAAGAGAGAGAGAGAGAGTGGGTCTAAACACGAGTTGAGACAGGATATATGGATGAAGAATGGCCAGTCATGTCTTGGCAATACAGTATTATTTTGAGCTGCGGTGAATACGTAAATTCAATTTGAGGAAAGTCCTTTAACCCTAATGTGTCTTCCTTGGTTTTAACTTAATTCCCCCACCCATTTTCGAAGGTATCAGCAGGCTGTGCCCAGTATTCAGTGGAGAGGATATTTTCTCAAATGAAAGTGGTACAGTCGCCGACCATTGCGACGCCTTGAGGTACACTGAACCAAAAACACAAACATTTGTTTCCATACTATGATAATTTTCATATAATTAATTTAAAACCAACTCTGCCTCCTCTCACCCACTGCCTTCCTTCATCCCTCACACTGAAGCAGTGGCTGCGGGTTTCGTATTGGTCAAGGAGAGGGGCATTGCTATTGTCGGGGACTGTGCATTGTAATCTAAAAAATAGCTTCCATGTAAAGTCAGTGGAAGCAATTTTACAAATACAGTATAGGTTAAGGCTGGAGTCAAGGATATGTGCATGTCGTGCTAGTGATGAAATGGTGACACATTTTGGAGTAAAAGATCCTCCAGCAAATTAGTTATGTTGTTTGTATTAATTAGAATTCTAAGAGATACAACAGGTTCACTGTGAAAAGCAAATAATAGAATAAAATATTCCAGTAAGTAATGAAAATGATTACAGTTTATTTTGAAAATGATATCAGTGGTGATCATGCAATAGGCTAATTACTGTAAGGAGACAGTTGAAAGAAAACAAAAATCCTTCCTCCATACTATTTTTGCTGAAATGTAAGAAAGCAATGTTTTATTTTATGAATTTGTTATGTACAAACAAAAAGGCAACATCTATAGTTTATTACTTTTCCAACAGTCTTTACACATTAAAATAATTGTGAAAAAATTAAAAATAGTTTGAAGCATTTATATGTCTAGTATATGATCACATAATAAACAGAACCATTCATGCTTTTGTATTTATAATAAATATAATTATTGTTTTGTGGGAAGCATCGCATCATCTGTGTGAATCTGTGTGAGAAATGAGGTAAAATCTGTGGGAAATTTGTTGAGGAGGAGTGGCAACACTGCAGTGTGGGGGATGGCTAATATTCACAGAGAATAAAGTCAGCCCCCGCCCCCCATCCGGGCAGATGGCCATCTGTTTTGGACCACGCTTTGTTTTCCCCCTACTATTTTGTGAGGTGGTGGTAGAGATGATGTGTATACATCCTAACTATCCACTGCCTTCCACCTTCCACCACCACCACAACTCACTCTGGTACTTTGGCCACTGCACGACGGCGAAGTGGTGGTCCACTGTAGTGGATCTGTAATCAAGCAAAATTAATTGGTCTTAAAATTCATCACTGAGGTACTCCAATATTTATAGCAGTGGTTCTTAAAAGTTTTGGAGTCACCGAGGTCATCTTTGGCAAGGTGTTCATCACTTATACAGCCTATTGTTTGTATAGTGGATACATATGTTACCTAATTACTGTCTAATCCACATGAACCCCTGGTTAAGAACCCCTGATTTATTATTTTTGCCCTAAAACTATTGATGTTTAGGAATCAAATGCATTTTTTTTTATAAATTATGTCAAATCATTGGCAATACAGTACTTTTTTTCAAATACTTTTCAGAAAGCTGACAATATCAAAAGACAATACTCAGTGATATAGGTTTTTACCAAAACAAGGCACCTACCAGAGTTTATCACTCTTCATCTTTCACTTGCACCTTGTCTCATCATGGGAGAACACAGATGAGAAAATTCCCAGCTCTCGTCTCTCTCAGCTGTCCTTAAAGATGTAAAGATTATGTTAGCAGTATTCTTCCAAACTGGCCTCAGATGAAAGGGCTGATAGGAAACTACTGTACTGTGCATTTAAAGGAACTCTACTTCTTGTTTACTGTCACTGCAAATAAAAAGGTCACAAGGAGTCTTATCACAGTTTGAATAAAACAACCGGTTACAGAACAAACATCGAATTAAACTATTCCCTGAATACTTTGGCATGATACATTTACAGCATAAAAGAATATCATAAAAGTTGTTATTTGCAGGGGTTAGGTTGGATGGACTAACAGGAATTGTATGCTTAAGAATGCATAACTGGGTAATTATGACCAACACCAAAGAAGCTCCTGAACCAACAAAGATGAAACAATGTTAATATATTACTCACCAATCACGTACACTCCAAGTAACTCTAAGGGTTCCATGACCTTAATGGGACACATTTCTGGGGCCTGAATCTTCAGCACTGACTGAAGTAGCAATCTGGAAAAAAATGGTAAAATTACTGGAGAGCAATACAGCATTGGGATTAGAGAGTAATGCATTCAATATTGAATGCACACTTTACTATAATCCCACTCAATTCATATACACTTATCAATGCATTTGTGTCATGTTATGGTCTACACAAGCAACACACACATGTACAGCTCCGGACACGTCAATGGTCCACACCCCATCCATCAGCGACTTGGTTTGGGCCTGGTCGGATCTGGTAACAGTTGCAAGTGGAGGGAGGGGGGGATGTTAGTGGGAGATGAGGAGAGAAATGTGGGTGGAGCTATATAAGAAAGTAACGAATAATCAGGTAGAGAAGCCGTGTGTCAGGAGGAATGAATGAAGCATACACTGTGAACGGTATCGAATCACCAACAGTTTAAAGCAGGGTTCTTCAATCTTTTTCAGTCGTGACCCAGTTTTCATTCTCGCGACCCATACAGAAAGATATTTTACAAATGATCAGAATTATCAAACGAAGAAAATACAAGGCCAGACGCTGAAACATAATATTTATGATTAAAAGGCATTCTAACCAGAATTATAAACACTGCCTCACCTACCCTCCCTCTCTCTCTCTCTCACACTCATTCAAGAAGGCTAATATTTGTGCAATGATTTTGTTTTATTTATAATTAAATATATGAATATTGGATTATAAAAATATGTTAGGTGGATTCATGTATGAACTTCATATTTATTTTATTGTCACGAATATTATTATTCTATTTTATTCATGTATTTATTTTTGTGAGTCTGCGACGCAGTTTGGAGGGTAGACTTTTGACATGATGGTCAGCTGGCCAAAATTCAAGGCTTTATTCGAGGCAACTTTGGCAAAAACCCGACCTATAATTAGGGGTGAAGGAAATTCAATGCTGCATATCTCGGTCCTGAATCACTTTAAATTAATGAATGACCACTCAAAAATATTTGTATTTGAAAATTCTACAAGATGATATAATATGACACATGACATTATATTTGATATGTAAGTCACTAGAGGTCAAAAGGTCATGAAAATCTAAAAATTGCTGAAAATCTGAGTGCCCCAGCAATATTTGTCATTCCACCTCAAAAGAAAGATTATTTTGTAGATTTTTTAGTTAAATCTTTTACTTTGGACTTTAATAAACATATCCCAACAACCCATGTTTCATTATTATTCATAATATAGTATCTACTAAGTGGCCCTCTGCCCTGCCCAGTGATGATGTCCCCACTCACCGCTCACCAACCAGGGAAACCACAAAGAGACAGCATTCACCTGATAAATACCCCAGTCCAACTAATTCAGCACGTACTATAGTCTATTCCAACGATCGGTTCATCTGGTCCCTAGCAGGTTTCTGTTTCTGCATCTGTGAATGGTTGATGATAATGCTCGTTTAAGGGCTCCAAACTTTAACGACGTGTGATTGGTTGTCCAAACTTCTCATTTTTCAGATGTTTTGATCAATTATGCCTTAAATAAATTATCTGACACGTTATTATGTTTTTAATATAACTAATATTATTATATAATTGCCAAATGACAAGCAAAAACTGTGTATAGTAGGGAAAATACGGCTGGTTGTTAATTAGGCTACGGAGTTACTGTATTGTTCGAATCCATTCAATTAAGGTCAAGATACACCGTATATATAAATGAAAGCAAAGTTAATACATGTTATTTTTGGTAATTTTGATTATTTTTAACAAGATTCAATGAAATTTTAAAATCTACAGCCTGCAATAGCCTCACGAAGTAACTAAAGAAATTAAGGATAACGACCAAGTCATAGCTATGGGGGTTCCCAAACTGGGAGTCATGACCCCTAAAGGGGTCATGAGCTCTTTTCTGAAGGTCATGGAGGGTCTAACGAATGATTAAAATGTTAATAAATCAGTCATTGTTAATAAACATTGATAAAGATCAATGGAGATATTATTTTTCTCAATGCTGTGATTAATATTCAAAATTTTAAAATATATCTGTGCCATTTAAAATTAGTACTATTTTTGAAGGTTTAAAATGTGGGGGTCATGACAGGTTTGGTGCTGCTGTAAGGGGTCACGTACTAAAAAAGTTTGGGAAACACTGATTTAAGGCATAATTGATCAAAACATCTGAATTATGAGAAGTTTGGACAGCCAATCACACGTCGTTAAAGTTAGGAGCCCTTGAACGAGCATTATCATCAAATTAACCAATCTTGGATGCAGAAACAGAAAGCAGCTAGGAACCAGATGCACCGATCGTTGGAATAGACTATAGTATATTAGAAGACCTTTACATTACATCCCCACATTCTCCATCCAAATCTCCGGAAAGAATGGCTTCACCTTTGGGAGGAGGAGGCTGGAGATACCAGCCGAACACGGCAGTACTCCTCGGGTGGACACTGGACTGGTGATAGGGAGGGTTGGAACTCCTGTTTCACCTGTCTGTCCACCTTTGCTGATCTTTTTTGTGTCTCACATACACTGAGAGTAGTCCAACATACTCCCAAAGACATCACTCTCTTTCTATTTTTACAATATAAACAAACACACTAAACACCACACCCTTTGTCCAAATACATATCTCCCAAACTTAAATAAATAAAAAATTATGAAGAGACTTAAAAATCAAGCCTCGGAGGTCCCTGGGGATGGGCCAGTAAACTCCCCTCGGCCTTGACTTTTTGTTGACGACCCCCCGAGATGCCTTGGACCATTGCCTGACTCACTCTTTATAAACTTCTGAAACATTCGTGGTCTTTCCTCCAACTTCTCTTAGGTTGAACACCACCTCTTCTCCGCTAAACCTCATCTTCTCTTCCTCACCGAAACCCAGATCTCAGCATCAATTGACAGCAACCCCTACTCTGTCTCCTCTTACTTTCTCTATCCTCAGTTTCGTGCCAATAATGGCGGCTTTTGCTTATACGTACGCAACGACCTCACTTATTCTCGTGTTCCCGAACTTGACTCTTCTGAATTCTCAATCCTCTGGCTTCGGCTAACCTGCTACTGTCAAACTAAATACATCTGTGCTGTATATATCTCTCCAAACTCTACTGACTACCCAAAATTCTTTGACTATCTTATCTCAAAAGTCTAAAACATTCTATCCCATTCTCCTTTCTCAGAAATCTCCATTTTAGGAGATTTCAACGTTCACCACCGCCTTTGGCTTTCTTCTCCCTTCACTGATTCACCTGGTGAACAAGCCTTCATCTTTTCTATCCTCAACGACCTAGAGCAGTTAATTCAGTACCCTACTCGTGTTCCAGACCGCCTTGGAGATCAGCCCAATATTCTTGACTTATTCCTAACCTCTCATCCTTCTGCTTATACCGTTGAACTTTTCTCTCCATTGGGCTCCTCCGATCACAATCTTATTGCAGTATCCTGTCCTATCGCTCCAGTAAGGCCTTTGGACCCTCCCAGGAAGCAGCGTGTGTGGCACTACAGCGCTACCAACTGGGATGATCTGAGGCAGTACTTTCAAGATTTCCCATGGAATTATTTTTGCTTTCGTGACCGGGGTCCCTCTGAGTGTGTTGCATGCATCTCGGAGGTGATCCTATCAGACATGGAGGCATACATTCCATATTCTTTCCCTCTTACTAATTCACGTAACTTTGTTTAATAATGCTTGTTCTACTGCTGTCCACAACAAGGAGGAAGCTTTCAGACTGTACCGACGCCTTCAAACTAATGAATCTCGTGCTCTGTATATTTCTGCCCAGAATTGTGCCAAATCAGTTCTCTGACTAGCCAAAAAATCCTTCATCCGTGCCAAGTGCATTGACCTGTCCAATTCTTCCACCTCTCGTTCTTTCTGGCATCTAGCCAAAAAACTCTTCAGTAACTTTACTTCTCCCTCTTTCCCTCTTCTCATCTTTCCTGATGGAAATGCTGCCATCTCTTCATCTGATAAAGCTGAACTCTTCTCTCAAACCTTTGCCTCTAACTCTACTCTGGACGATTCCGGTACTGTTCCTCCAACTCCGCCCTCCTCTGACACTTATGTCTGTCATCAGAATCTTTTCAAAGGACGTATATTCTGCCCTCTCTGGACTTAACACTCGGAAGGTGTACGGACCTGCTAGAATTCCTCCGATTGTTCTCAAGAACTGTGCTTTTATGCTGACCCCCTGCCTAAGCAAACTGTTCTGTCTTTGTCTATCATCTAACACTTTTCCTTCTTGCTGGAAGTTTGCTCTGATCCAACCTGTTCCGAAGAAAGGTGACCGTTCCCAACCCTCCAACTATCGCCCCATTGCCTTGACCTCATGTCTATCTAAAGTCTTTAAATCTGTTCTTAACTCCAAAATTCATAAACACCTTACTCACCATCATCTTTCAGATCGTCGGTATGGTTTCCGTCAAGGACGCTCTACTGGCGATCTTCTCTCCCTCCTTTCTGATTCATGGTCACCCTCTATTTGGAACTTTGGTGAAACTTTTACTGTTGCCCTTGACATATCCAAAGCTTTTGATAGAGTCTGGAACAAAGCTTTAATCTCAAAACTGCCCTAATTCAGTTTCTCTCCCTCTCTCTGCACCTTTATCTCTGATTTCCTTTCTGGCCTTTCTATTGCTGCTGTTGTAGACAGTCACTGTTCAATTCCCAAATCTATTAAGTGGTGTTCTTCAGGGTTCTGTTCTATCACCCACTCTCTTTCTCCTTTTCATTAATGACCTTCTTACCTGTATCTCTTCCCCCATCCACTCCTATGCAGATGATTCCACCCTACACTATTCCACTCAGTTTGACAACCGCCCATTCCAGCAGCTCCTCTCTACATCGCGTGATGATGCAGTAGCACGCCTGATTTCTGATCTCTCTCTCATTTCCAACTGAATCAGAGAGAACCTTGTGGTTTTAAATGCCTCTAAAACACAGTTCCTTCATCTTTCAACTCGTACTAATCTTCCTGTTGACTATCCTCTCTCCTTCAACGACACACAACTTGATCTTTCTCTTTCCCTTAATATTCTTGGAGTCTCTTTCTCTCAAAATCTCTCCTGGAGAGATCATATTACTTCTCTAGCTAAAACCGCCTCAAAGAAGTTGGGTGTGCTGCTCAGATTCCGTGAATATTTCACC
Source organism: Petrolisthes cinctipes (assembly GCA_033782935.1). Lineage (NCBI taxonomy): Eukaryota > Metazoa > Arthropoda > Malacostraca > Decapoda > Porcellanidae > Petrolisthes > Petrolisthes cinctipes. The sequence continues at coordinate 144,385 of JAWQEG010000411.1, forward strand.
CCCACACAGTTACTGTCTCTATACTATTGCCAACAAGAGTTCCTGAACACCTGAGGTTTGCCTCAACAATATTTGATCTGGTATCACTGAACCCATGTTCAGATGTACGATATCTTCTGTTTCCTATCCCCGCTGTCTTTTCAATTACTTGTAGCTATTTACTTGCCTTGATGCGATATTCTTTGAATACCGTGATTTATCCCTCCATTCAGGTAAGTTTTATTGACTCTGTTACTTTTATGTGTCAACTGTTATTTAAAAGAAGTCTTCCTTTCCCATCCCACTCCTGCTCTCCCTCCCTCTCTCTCTCCCCCTTGCTCTTTCCCTCTCTCTCTCCTCCCTTCTCCTTCCCTCCCTCCTTTTCTTTCTCCCCCCTGCTCCTTCCCTCCCTCCTTTTCTCTCCTTCCTTCCCTCTTTCTCTCTCTCTGCCCCTGCTCCTTCCCTCCCTCCTTCTCTCTCTCTCTCTCTCTCTCTCTCCCTAAACTCCCTCTCTTCCACTGTTTCTCTCCTAATATTTTCTGCGTGCTTGCTGTTCTACCTCTCTATCCCGTTCTGTATTTATTATCGGCGACTTCGGCGTGGCTGTGTGATCCTAGTTACCTAACTCAACGCAAAACAAAAGCATACTTAATCTTAATCTCAATCTTTCTCTTCCCCCTACTCCTCTTTCCGTACTCCCTCTCTCTCTCTCTCCTAGAGTGTGGGTATGAGTATGATCCTACAAATGTGTATATAGTTCCCTTGTATTCTATCCCGCAAAACTTTGCTTATCACGCAGGGTATTGACGGTAGCCAATGACAGAGAACAGTAATTAAAATTAGTGTGAATCCTTAGGCTTCAACCCTAGAGATTCGAAAGGTTCATACAGCCGAACGAAGTCGAAAACAAATGTAATTCAACCACCTCTGGTCAGTCCGTGCCTGTCCACCGTTTCATCTTAGCATCATAAAAGAAAAAAAAAATATATATATCAATTACCAAATCAATGTGTAAACAAAATTTTGAAACCATAAAAAAAGTTTAAAACTCAAGAAATAAGTTGCAATGAAATTAGGAAAAACATACAGTAGAATTTATATATTAAAAAAAAATCAAGAAACATATCATGACAGTGCCTAACACTATATTGATACTAGTGCGTTTTGCTACAACTGTAATAAACTAATACCAGGTCCCTTACAGTATACGAATAAAATAAATTCATAGGTTTAACATCAATACAAACAGTCCAACATGAATAATTATATTTGTGAAGGAGCTTTTCTCCATTAACACTTTCTTGCTGAATCAGGAATATAATAAACGGATGTTAGCATTATTGGGAAGGCAGGGGTGCAGACCACAGATTGATTTTGAAGTGGCACCACTCTATTAACAAAAGCAGAGAGAGAGAGAGAAAATGTGAGTTTTAATATATCTTACACCGTTATTTTATTAAATTAATGGGCAAGGCAAAACAGATTCCAACCTGTCGTTAGACTGGAATGATAGAAAGTATAAGGACTAGGAGGAATGTGGAGTCCACCCCTGTGATAAAATCGCTAAAAAGTATAAGTCAGAAAAGCAAAACTTTAATTAACCACTAGATATAAGGTAAAGGTTACAAAACGCTACTCACAGATAAAAGCAATAAATATATACGAAAGAAATTCGAACTCAATACGAGGTAAAAAGCTTGGAGTATGAGAGTGATTAGGATAGAAGAGAGTGTGAGTATGTGGAAATATGAAGGGAGAATGACAGACAGAGAGTTGGAGGATAAGTTGAGGGAATGAGGGAAGAGAGGGAGGAAGGGAACAAGAGAAATAGAGGAGGATGGAGGGCGCATGGCAGGTAGAGAGGGAGCAGTGGAGAGAAAGAGGGGGGAGAGATGAAGGAGGGGAGCTAGACGAGAGAAGGAGAGACGGAGGGGGATCAATTCTCTTAATATTCAACGCATAAAAGAGACATAAGAGTAAATAGTTTGACAGAATGAAGGAATAAACCACACTAATCATAGAATATTTCACAATGTAAGTAAATAGCTACAGATATATATCGCCTCAATGTAAGTAAATAGCTAGTCATGTGAAGGGAGAGTGAAGCGGGGGAACAGAAGATATCGTACATCTGGACATGTGTTCAGTGATACCAGATCAAATATTGTTGAGGCGAACCTGAGGTGTTCAGGAACTCTTGTGGGCAATAGTACAGGGGTCTCATCTGCCCCAGTATGGAGTATGGCTCTCATGTGTGGGGTGGTTTAACCTTCACAAAACTCCTGGACAAGGTGGAATCAAAAACTTTTCGTCTCATCAACTCTACTCCTCCTACTAATTCACTACAACCTCTCTCTCTTTGCCACAATGTTGCATCACTTTCTCTCTTCTATCAATATTACACTGGACATTGCTCTTCTGAACTCTCTCAATGTATGCTTCCTCCCCTCAGGAGAGCATGCAACAATCATCAAGCCTCTCGTTCTCATCCCTTTTCTATCCAAGTCCCTAATGCAAGAGTTAACCGGTACTCTCAATCTTTCATATACACAACTGGTCAACTCTGGAACACTCTACCTTCATCCATCTTTCCACCTTACTACGACTTATATTCCTTCAAACGCAATGTGTCTAGGCATCTCGAACGAAATTGGACATGATTTTGGACCACTCTCTCACTCTACTATGCAGGTGGGGACGACGAGTGAGCTCACAGCCTATATTCCCCAACTTTCTAGAAAAAAAAAAAAAATAGATGAGTGAGCCGTCATCACCATCAGTGTCCCCTGAGAGACCACAAAAGAGAAAGGGTTCACAGTCAGAGAAAGCTGCACCAGACACCCGTTCCACCTCTCCTGATAAGAAGTCTCCAAAAACTCCAGATAGAACATCACCCACAAAGACAACCTGTCCGTCCTCACCTGAGAAGAGTTCTAGGCGTAGGTCTGTAGAGAAACTAAGTGCCTCAATGAAAGATCATTCACTGCCTCCCAGCAAAGGGGAGCCCATGAGTGATGTAAGACCAGATAATCTTTTTGAGACTGAATGGTTCTAGGGAAGCTTCACTAATCAAATCCCATCCTGTGTCTCCCTCCAAATCATCGGCTTCCCCAGATACATCCTCCAGAGGTAGCTAACCTGTCAAATCTAGTAGTTCAGGGTGTGTAGTGTACTAAGAGGGTTTATTGTACATAAAATCATTACAAACAGTACAATACATAATATAACAACAGTGAAAAACAAGGGATTACTGTACATATATACAAACAGTTTCATCCACTTCACAATATATTTCCCCAATGTTCATTAATTTTATTGCAAAGATTTTCTGCACAGTGTCCCCCTCTACCCTTTCTGAACCCACCCAACCCCCTCTGTTTCTTACTGACTTTTTATTCCCAGTTTACTTCAGTCAGCATACAGCTTCTTATCCTTCCCAATATAATTCTCCAATGTTGATTTTATTGCAAAGATCTGGTGGACACATCCTCTCCCCTTTCTGAACCCCTGTACTTCTTATTAACTTTATTCCCACTTACTTCAGTCATCTCTCAGTAAGAAATTTCCCATACACCTTCCTTGTCACATTAAGAAGGCTTTTCCACTATAGCTACCATACTCTTTCCCATACCATTCCTTATACAGAGTTACAATTATGGCTCTACTCCAGTCCTCTGGCACCTCTCCCTGCCTCCAAGGCAATGCTAATAAATATTTTGTGTATCATATATAAATAACTCTTGATAGCAGTTCATATAGTCGTAAAAATTGGATCCATGTTAATCAAAACTAAATTTGTGATGCTTTGTTGGATTCCATATGTATCATACGAGTACTTTAACTAAGTAAAAATTGCAGTACTGCTGCTGTACTTATATGTATGACTAATTATATACTGCTTTCTTTAAGTATGACTTTACAATTTTAATTCATAACGATAATCCTTAATATTTCTCTAAAATTATATGAAAGTTGCTAATTTTCATCATTTCTCAGCTGCTGAAGAAGACTTGGATGAAGGTGATGAGGATGACCCAGGACTGCCATCAAGGGCCCCTTCACCTAGACCTGGGCCAAGTTGGCAGGACTTCGGGCCAGTTACAGTGGAAGACTGTGAGGTTTTGACTGGCGACAGCTTGCCGAAGCTGGTAGAACCTACCGCCGAGTGAAGAACATTCATACCACAGCTCTGTAGCCTCAAGTCGCCCTTCCTCTAGGTCAGCTAGAGGTGTGACAGCTCATCTGGAAGCTATGCTAGCTCCAGATATACTAGTTGTCCATAAGACTATAAAGGATATTTTGATGGATCTTGCAGAAAATATAGCCAAAATATCAGAAACTTTGGTGAACATTAAAAAGGCTATCGAGAAAAGGTGATTTGTTTTCAACTGTGTTTTGTTGTGTGCGTGTGATTTTTTTTTTAATGATTAGTGTGGTTTAAGTTGTGTTATATTTTGTGACAGAGTTATTAGTGTGCAAGTATGGTTTTAGTTGTGTGGTTTGTGTGCAGGTTTCAATCTAAAGTATTGTTAACTTCTGCTTATGTTTTTTTAAGAAATTATGTTATTTATTTTCATTATATATTTTGTCTTTAAAATATAGCTTGTAACATTCACATTTCATGTTAGATTTGTTATTCTTTAAGTAAAATCAACTTTTTTTTCATGCATTCTTGTCTTTGGCTAATAATATTAATGAAGTTAATTATTAATGTCTTATTTTCATTTACATATCAAGGGTCGGAGATTAACTATAAGGATATACTTATGCCGTACTGTGGCTTTAATCTTGTATTTTAATAATTTCTCTGCCATATCTGTGATATGTCCGAGTAATGTGAAGAGTGCCAAACAAGTACCGTAGTCATTAAGGAATTGGTGTTTTTTTGTTTTCAGTTTTTGTTGGAAAGTACATGAGTTCAAACAGCTTTCCAATATAATAAATTTGCAGGTTTTTACTCAGGTATATATAATGTAATGAACTGTGATAATGCAGGAAACTAATAGTACAAATAGCTAGGGAGGTATCATGGATTTCTGTAAACTTTACAGGTGTGATATGTAAATAAAATGTAGGTTTTTCTTTATAGTCTATAATTAAAACATTAAGAAAAACCAATACCAGTCACATATTTGTTATATGATATGAAAAGGATTTTGTTTAAAAAAAATACAAGTCTTACGTAATATGAAAACAGGTGAAAATTATGTATTAAATTATACTGTTCAATAAAATTAATTGAATTGGTAAAAAAGGTTCATGTACGGTACATGTTATTGAGACTTACAACATGATAATATTTACAATAGTTAATTCTGAGACATAATTTTGCCTTTAAATTCGGGAATATGGTCAACCTTTACACATCTCCAGTATACAGGGTGATTCAGAAATGCGTGCCGAAAATCCGCAGGTGTATTCCTGGCACATAATTGAATGTAAATTAGTCAATAACGATTTTGGAAATTCTCAATAGTTTATAAGTTATAGTGCCTTCAAGGTTTGAAGAGTGTGTTTAAATCTAGGGATTGTACCATAATCTTTCAGACACGTGTGAAATTACTTAACTCCCATGAAGGCATTGGAAACACAGTAAAAGTTACTAAAGAATATGACAAAAGCTGTAGAGTGTACAGTCACAGCAAAATTACCAGGGACGGAGTTTCAGGGATTATGGTACAATCCCTAGATTTAAACACACTCTTCAAACCTTGAAGGCACTATAACTTATAAACTATTGAGAATTTCCAAAATCGTTATTGACTAATTTACATTCAATTATGTGCCAGGAATACACCTGCGGATTTTCGGCACGCATTTCTGAATCACCCTGTATATCAGCATGTATATAATTCCAGTTATTTAAATGTTACCAGCTCACACATCACTTTAATGTGCTTGTAATATTTTCATTAGAAAGTCAATAAATCATAAAGAAAGTTTATAAACCTTAAGAATATTGATTAAAGACTCATACTACATGGATTAAATTAGGTCTAATTATGCAATGAAGAATTTCTGCTTTGTTTGCAGGTAACTCGAAGCCACTTTCCTGCAATTAGTAAGTCACCATTATATCCTATTATTCTTAAACACTCCAAAAGTAATGATACACACAAAAAGTATTTGTAACTTTCTATTTCACAGTGCATCAGTTTAAATTGACACTTGCAGCTCCATTCTCCTAAGCTGCTCACTGAATCCCCTCCTCTTGTTTATGTTTACCGATAAGTGACAACAACAACAAACATTATGTTCCCAGGGACTCGCGCCCCCTGGTGGATGCCTGTCCGGGATGCATCACAGCACCCCATTCTATTAAACACATTAATGAAGACTGCAACGCACACAACCACACTCGCCAACAACACAGCATACACTCTCTGAGGGCACTGTGGGAAAGCCCGGTTCAGGCCATGACCTTCCTCAGGAGCTCGGGGCTGCTCGGCCAGAAAGCTTGAGGAACTTCAACAATAACAACAACAACCATTATGTCGCCTGTGTCGGCCGCGCCAAGACCAAGCACGCACTGTTGCCAATGCCTGCCGCCCCGGGCGTCTCTACAATTCGTTCATCTAAAGCATTACGATTGCTTAGATTTACGATGCTAGCCCTATGAATCTGGCTCTCGGCACTAGGTCGGTTGGAATAGGGTTAAGACACCAACCTGCCACTAAAAACAGCAGCTGTTATTATAACATATATCAAGGCCACATTATATTATATTATATCATACTTCAATTCCAATAATACATTTAATATTAAGACAAAAACCTGTCACCAAACATTACTGTCATTTTTGTGTTGTGTGTGTGACAATGTGTGTTTTTTTTTTTAACAATACATTTATTTTATTTTTTTTCCACATTTATTAAAGGGTGGCAAACAATGATAGCCTCCCCCACCTCCTTGCTGGATAAATACTGTATTAGCTAGAAATATGATAGTGATATCATCTTTCCTGGTATCAACATGTGTGCTGCTGTGTTAAATGACAGTGAAAAGAAGAGATTTATCAAACGCATCCGTGCAATTATGTTTCGTAAGGTCTGTGACACCGGTGCCTCCTTTATATCTCAGTTGTGTTTTGCTCTACAGCTCAGAGGGTCCATTGATTTTGTCAATCATAAGGTCTGTGACACCGGTGCCTCTTTTATATCTCAGTTGTGTTTTGCTCTATGACTCAGAGGGTCCAAGGACTTAGTCAATCATAAGGTCTGTGATACCGGTGCCTCCTTTATATCTCAGTTGTGTTTTGCTCTATGGCTCAGAGGGTCCAAGGACTTTGTCAATCATTATTGAAACAAGAGTCTGGACGATAGTGAAGCTAAATTTGTGGGTTGTAGGTCGGAGGTTTTGTCTCAGGAATCTTTAAATATTATAATCGAGGGATTCTGTTGTTATGGTATTTTGGTGAATTGATCAAAAGTGGTGAATGTGTTGGTGTTCTTCACTGCACGGTGGATATGAGGGTGATAAAGCCTCGGGGGCAAAGTTGGGATTGTGATTATTTTTGAGAGAAGATCTTGACAAAGCTTGTCATCATTCCCTTTCTTCAAGACTCTTAAAATGTTGTGGATGTCACTCAGGTTACCTTTCTGCAAAACAAAGCACCATGTGTAAAAGTGCTTTGAACTCAGCCAGAACCATCTGAAGGACAACAACATTGACTTCTTTGGTAATGACGAGTGGCCCAGTAATTCTCCTGATCTGTGAAAATGTTGGATTTATCTTGAAGGACGAGGTTGAAAAAAGGATGTTGTCTGAACCTCTATCAACTCAATTCATTCATACCAAGATGGAAGAGCACATCAGTGCTGTGCTTCGGGGAATGGTGTTCAACACGGAGGTTTTTGAGTCACTTTTGTCTTCCTACCCTGCTCGTCTTCAAGCTGTTCATGACACCAATGGAGGCAACACTGAATACTGAGCTTGTCAGCATAGACCTACAATATAATGTGCTACGTCTTCATATTTTCAGTTTTTATATAATGCTTAGGAGGGAGGAGAGCAATCATTGTTTGGCACCGCTTGCATTCAAAGATTTATTTCATGTGTGAACAGTTTTGTGTAATGTGAGTTGGGATTTGTCAGAACACTTTTTATCACATTCATTACATTCAAAATCCTTTACTCTTGTATGAACTTTTATATGTTACATTAAGGTTAGATTTCTGAACAAACTTTCTACCACATTCTTCACATTCAAAGTTCTTCTCTCTCTTTTTTTATTCTTCTTAGCAGAATTTTCAGCGGGGTAGCAATGGGCCTCTCCCTGAGGCCTATAGTTGCACCCTAAGCGTTGCATTCCTTGTATCCAAGGGCCCTCTTCAGAATGGTGACAGTTCCCTTGATGGCAGCAATCTGCACCTCACAGGCGCTTGGTCGTCCGGGTATAGCCTCAAGGTAATCCTTTAGGTTCTTCTTCATAATACCAGTCGCGCCTACCACTACCGGTAAAATATCTATTTCTTTTAATGACCATGTTGCTCTCAGGTCATTTTTTAGGTCTTGGTACTTGGTGATTTTTTCCCTTTCAGCTCTATTTAGCCCGTAGTCATTGGGGACTGTTACATCTATGATCTTGGCTGTTTTCTTTCCTCTATCCCATATGACGATGTCGGGCTTAGTTGCTCCTCCCTCGATGTATCTACCAGCTGGGATAATTTTGTCATAGAATATGGTGATATTTCCATTTGAAGCGATCGGTGGCGGTTCGTGCTCACAGACTTTTTCCGCGGCTTCCACTTGCATTTCTTTGCAAATTTTCCAGTGCAGATATTTACAAACCTTGTTGTGCCGCGTGGTGTAATGTCCTTCCGCCATCAAGGTTTGGCATCCAGATATTAGGTGGCTCGTGCTCTCAACAGCTGCGTGGCAGAATCTGCATTGGTCATTTGGAGATATTCCTGCCATTTTCTTGAAACCATTTGTAAGTAGTCCCTGATCTTGAGCCCCGGCTATGACTCTTTCCCCGTCGAATCCCAGTACCCCTTTCTTGAGCCACTGTAATGATCCTTCTTTGTCTATGTAGTTTTTTTCAAGTTCTTCTCGCAGGCGGCCAGCTCTACGATGTTGTCTCCAGTTATCAAGTCTCTGGTTCAATTCCCTCTTGCAGTATTTTTCCCTGCTTCTCCTTGCTATTTTTGTAGCTAGTGTTAGTTCAGTCGCTTCTGTGTCCTCAATGATGTTCTGCCCGAAGTTATGTGCCAGTTTAACTACAGGTGTTTGCTGAGGTAGTATCTCTGAGTGGAATTGTGATACCATTTTTATGATCTTATCTTGGGAACTTTTCAAATATTGGCCTAGGCTCACCATTGATGCCCTGTACGCATGGTTTATTTCGGTTAACCCCAAACCGCCTTCCTTCCTGGAGATGTACATTCTGTCAAGGCATTGGTTTCTGTATGTCACTTTATGTAGGGTGAGCGTTTTCCTGGTCTTAACATCCAACTTATCGATCTCACTTTGTGGCAATTCGACTATACCAAAGCTATAGGTCACGACCGGTATAGCCAGCTGGTTTATGGCAGTAATTTTGTTCTTGGGTGACAGCTCTGATTTGCATATTTTCTTCAAGCGTTTGGTGTACTCCTTCTGGATGGTTTCTCTGACTTATTTATGTTCTATGGTGGCATTTTCCTCTATTCCCAAGTATTTATATTTGGCACCTTCTCCGAGATCTTCTATGTAGCTATCTCCTTCTATGTGAATATTTTCTGCTGCCACTTTTTTTCCTTGTTTGATTGTACACTTAGCACATTTATCTAATCCAAATTCCATATGAATGTCCTTGGAAATTTTCTTGACTGTTTCAACTAGGGTGTTCAGTTTCTGGTCTGACTCGGCATACAACTTCAGGTCGTCCATAAACAGTAGGTGGTTAACTGTTTTTTCCGGTATTTCTGACCCTGCCACTGCTTAGATCATATCCTATGTTATGGGTCTTCAACACTTTACTAAGCGGGTCTAGAGTGAGGCAAAAAAGCAACGGTGACAAGCTATCACCTTGGAAAATCCCTCTTTGTATGTGGACATTAGGAATTACAATTTGTCCTTTGGTATGGTTAAGGGTCAGGGTGGTCTTCCATTTAGCCATCTGGGAACTCAGAAAGAATCTTGTTTCCTCATTGATCTTATATAGTTCCAAGCATCTCATTATCCAGGAGTGGGGTACACTGTCAAATGCCTTCTTGTAGTCGATCCAGGCCATGCTTAGGTTTTTATTTCTACGTTTGCAGTTTTGTAGTATTATTTATAATTAGCTGGTCCTTAGTGCCGAGTCCTTTTCTGATGCATCCTTTCTGTTCATTTTCCAGATAGTCACCATTGTCCAGATGTTCATATACTGCATCGGTTATGACTCCTGTCAGCCATTTGTATGTTGTTGGTAGGCAACAAATGGGCCTGTATTTGTGCGGTAACTGCGTTTCTTCACTTTTGGGTATAAGGGTCGTATTACCAGTTGTCAGCCAGTCAGGTGTTTCCTCTTCACTACGCAATATTCTTTGAAACGCTAACGTATAATCATGGTGAAGTGCACTAAGTTTCTTCCACTAGTAGTTCGGGATCTTGTCTACTCCTGGTGATTTGAAGTTGCTAAATTTGTTGATTTTTCCCCTTAGTTTCTCTTCAGTTATTGAAATCGCTGGCATTGGTTCCTTAATTCTGTTCTTTTCACTGATAAATTCAATCCATTCGTTTTCTTGGTGTTCTTTAGGGTCTTCATACATAGGTCTCCAGAATCCTTCGACTTCTTCGTTTGGTGGTTCCTTTACCTCTATGATGTCCTCCATTATTTGCCTATATACCAGTATTTTATTTTCTGCAAACTGTTTGTTTATTTGCTTGGTTTTTATTTTCTTCTCTTTATTCCTGATCTGTGATGCTAATGCAATGACTTCAGCTTGGTGTTCTGCTATTTTTCCTCTAAATTGTTCGAGCTTTATGTTGTATTTCCTCTTGATCTTATTAATCTTTCTTAGTATATTGCCAGTAAGAGTTGGGTCCCGCAGAAAGATAGTCATCTGCGATATTTCAGCCCTTAGCGTAGTAATTTTCTCTCTTAGTTTCTTCTTCCAGAAAGGTTCTCTTTTTCGTGTTGTTTTGTTTCCTTTTCTGTCTTGGTGTTCCAGGGCCATCTTTTTCTGGATAAACCACGCTGCACCAAATTGATTGATTGATTTATTGATGTCATTAGGCATCTGGCTGCGCAACAACAATGGTCATATACCGCCCAACATAAAAAGGTCATCTACATCATTAATAAAATATGTACAAAGATTAAATAATTTTCACTACCTCGAAAGGGAGAAGCAGCATGAATAAAACCCACGTCTTCCAAAAAATCATATATTAATGAAATTACCTACTTAAGTTAGATATATAAAATAATTGAAATATTAACGAAAGAAACATTAAACTTTAACTACCTAAAAATTAATAGCCATAAATACAATAAAATTCACAATTTGTGGAGAAAGCCAGCCTCCTCCACATAGGAGAGGGTGTTCTCTCCCACACTACAAGCCTCCTCCCCGAGCACCTGGGAGAGACTGTAAGAACCGTCACCCTTCCGGTACTCGGAGAGGTGCCTACGACGAAGGTCACCAAGGCTGGGACACTCGACAATAAGATGCCGTACTGTCAAAGGGACCAGACAATCATCACAGTAGGGAGGGTGAGCCCTCTCCATTAAAAAGCCATGAGTCAATAATGTGTGGCCAATGCGGAGACGGACAAGAGCCATCTCCCACCAGCGGGACAGGCCATTGTAGCTCCACAAACCAAGGCGCTGGCGGATGTCGCGGAGCTTGTTAGCCCCGACGGCGTCCCATGTGTCCTGCCAGCAGGAACGAACGGTAGCATCTATGTAGGGTCGAAGGTCCACTGCAGGAACAGGATGACGCCTGGCAGGAGGCCAAGAATTGGAGACCACAGCCTTCGCTCATTCCCATCAACACCCACATGGGCCGGGACCCAACAAAAAGTGACTTTGCGGCCACAACGACCCAGGAGGACAAGCCACTCAAGAATGGCCAACACCAGGGGATGGGAAGAGTTAAAATTGCACAAGGCCTGCAAGGCACTACACGAATCGCTAAAAATAGTAAGCGAAGGCTGAGGGAGAGTAAAAATTACTTGGAGGGCATATAAAATGGCTGAGAGCTCAGCAGTAAAAATGGACATGACAGAAGGGAGCCTGCCTCCACGGCAAAAGTCAGGAAAGACAACTCCAAAGCCAACTCCAGCATCAGACTTTGACCCATCAGTGTACACACGAAGGGACTCCCTGTGAGTGAAGGCATGTTCTAAAAAGAGGGAACGAGCCACTGGAGGAGGAAGAGATTCCTTCTTGTCTGTAAAGCAGGTGCAGGGGAAAACTTCTGGAAGAAGCCATGGAGCCACCCTGGGCACCCTCACAGGACAAATCTGGAAGTCATCTATGCCCATCTCCTCAATAGCCTTCCTGACCCGGAAGCCAAATGGCCATGGTGCACGAGAATGTAAAAGGTAGTACTGAGACATGATATCAGATTACACCGCCAAGTAAGGTAGGGAGTCAGGAAGTCGATGTAATCGATGCCAACAACGAACAATCAAGGACTGGCGACGGAGATCAAGAGGTGGCTTATTAGTGTCCACCAGGAGACTGGGGATTGGGGACGACCTGAAGGCTCCGGTTGCCAGACGTACTCCAGCATGATGAACAGGGTCTAAAACTCTGAGACGGGCATCGGTGGCAGAAGAGTACACCTCACACCCATAGTCGAGTTTTGACCTAATAAGAACATGGAATAGGCGGAGGAGGGTGGCCTAATCAGCCCCCCAGGATGTATGGCTCAGGACCCTCAACAGGTTTTAAGAGCCTTGAGGCAAGAGACCTTAAGTGTACGTAAGTGGGGAACCCAAGTCAAACGTTTGTCAAAAAGTAGACCCAAAAAGCGAGTCTCCTCGACACATCGTATCCGATGACCATACATGAATAAGTATGCGGCAGAAGTGCATAGCAACTGTCTTGGAAGGGGAAAATCGAAACCCATGAGAACCAGTCCAACGTGACACCCTGTCAAGGGCAAGCACATGCGCCGCTCCGCCACTGACATACGGGATTCAGCAAACCAGACTGCTAGGTTGTCAACGTACATCGAGTTAGCTATACCGTCTGGAAGGGATGAGGCAATGGCCTTAATTGCTACTGCAAACAACATGACACTGAGGACGCTTCCCTGGGGGACACTTTCCTCCTGTGCAACAGATGCTGAGTGGGTTGTACCAACCCTCACAGAAAAACTGCGACCACTGAGAAACTCCTTAATTAAGAAAGTGTGGAAGGCGACCCCGCAGGCCATATAAATGGAGTTCCTGCAGGATGCCATATTGCCATGTAGTGTCATAGGCTTTCTCTAAATCAAAGAATACACAGACAAGGTGTTGATGTCGTGCAAAGGCCTCACATGCAGCAGCTTCCAACCTGACCAGAGCATCTGTAGTGGAACGGTGTTTACGAAAGCCAGACTGGGACGGAGACAGAAAATCACCCTGTTCCAAGAAGTTTACCAGTCTGACATTCACCATCTTTTCAAATAGTTTACAGAGACAGGAGGTCAAGGCAATTGGTCGATAATTGAGGGCAACACCAGAGTCCTTGCCCGGCTTGAGTAAAGGAAGGATGGTAACAACCCTCTACCCAGAAGGGAAGACACCCCCTCATAAAAGAAATGAGATCGCCTCCTCACCCAAGTGTCGTAGCATTGCATATGGGATGCAATGCAGGAGAAGTGTCGCCGCAGAGAGAGAGAGCAGAATGCAGGTCTCTCAGGGTGAATATATGGTTATAACTTTCATTCTCGTTCCCTGAGAAATCCAGGACAGTACGCTCCTTGGCTCTTAACTCATGCCTGACAGCCAGAGGTCGAGAGTCACGGCTGGAGACCTTTGCAAAAGCCTCCGCCATGGTATTGGCCACTGTCAGGACATGCAGGACGTCCCCCAGCATAAAAATGTCCCCTCTACGCGGCAAGGCGCCAGGCCGAGTAAGGATGGCGATGGCGCATCTTCTCCGGGGACAGCTAGTGGCCCACCCACTATAAGTCCTCAGTTGAGTGTCTCACCAGGTCGGCAGTGCCCTGGCTCTGAGCCTCAACCAGATCATCAGTTGACCACTAAATGGAAACGCAATCAGCGGAACTACGAAATAGTAAAGTGGTCAACTGAGGAAAAGAAAACGATACTGCACTGCTTCACTTACTCGAGGTTCGAGAAATGGGGCAGAAAAAAGAACCTTGTGTTCCAAAAAAGGATTTCGGGTTCTGCCTTACCATTAGCAAAAAAAAAAAAACTACTGTAAAAAAATTAAATTCAATTGCCTCGCAGATGCATAAATATTTAACACCAGGAGAAATTCAAGAAATCAAAAAGAAAGCCCTGGAGGAAGCAGAGGTCTACTTCCGTTCAGAAGAAGGAGAAATACGACTTGACGAAACTAAACCAGGCCAGTGGAGCAAACAGGAAAAATGGACTCTGATATGGGCAATAGAATATGCTAAGGTAAGGTTTGCAAAAATAAAGGAAAGCTTTAAAGAGTGGGTGAGAATTTTCAACTACCTCTGTCCAAGTAAGATTAACGCTCCACAGAGCAGGCTCACCACTCAAAAGCACAACTTCCTCACCACAAAAACCTTCACTGAAGAGGAAATTGCAGAAATGAAAAGGGAAATTAACAACATGATACGGAACAATTCATGCCCACTGGCTAATCCCATCCGGCTCCCAGTGAATATAAGAACCCCGCCAGGCTGACCACCCTCATCGAGCTCTGACTCTGACTCCGACTCAGAACCTCCCAGAAGACCCGTGAGATCGGAAAGAAGTCCAACTCCACCTCGACTACCAAACTGAAGATGGACCGATATAGACCCTTAACAACGGGACCTAGAAGAGGAGCTAATGAACACAATCGAAGAGACTCGAAGAATGCCAATGGAAAGTCGGCCTAAATTTACAAAACTACAAGAGAACAACAAGTTGAGAAGGCTGGTTAAGCAGGTCAACACTGGGCTCACATCACTAGTCCCAGAAGATGCTACCCTCTCAGAATTAAACCATGCTTCCTTTGGTGCAGCGTCCCCCAAACGGGAACCGCCTTGACGTGGTGGGGGGGCTTGCGTGTCTCTGAGACCTGGCGAGCTAGACTAGAGGGTGCTCCGGCCCCTGCTCTGCCCCGATTTCGGGGAGAGAGGGCTTCCCATGCTAGTAAGGTCGCCAGTAAGAGACCAGACTAAATGGTTCCCATGCATTAGGCTGCCAGTACGGGCCAACAGCGCTGCCCTCCGGAGGGACTGCCCTCTAAGGGCCGTCCTATGTTGGATGGTTGGGTGTCTGGGCCAGGAGATGTTGGGGAAGGGGGTCTCAGCACCGTCGTGGGCAAACTTTCGAGCCATTGTGGCTGCTTTTTAAAACGAGTGGCCCCGTGGGGGAAGAGGTACCCCACCCGCGGCGACCAGCGCTCGGTCCCCTCATTTGCCCGGTAGGTAGTAGCTCTTGGCTCCTGGGGCCAAAAACACCAAATCAATGATATATGGATACAGAAAAGCCCCAATCTCTTCCTCGAGCAGTGGTCGACCAGGCCCTCGAGACGTCACTCTCTGGTCGTGGTAAGATGCAGAAAGCTGCAAATAAGAGTAGACCTAGCAGGTCGGGTGTTGTGTCGAAGAACCCTGTTAGCGATTTGGACACGTTAATGTTAACGAATTTACTCGCATCCTTTACCTATGGCGCTATCCACTCCATTTTTAAGTGCTTTGGAGTAGTCCTCCGAATTCGAACCACATATGACAGTGATTGTAGGTCTAATCGGTGCTATATTAGTTTCAATACAAAACATTCTCTGACGGTGGGGGATACTCATTGTAAAGTTCAGATGATGCGGTCCATCAATGTAGTTGACAGTGACAATGACTACTGCCCTAATATATTTGATGACTCTGCAGAGCATGTCCCAAAGGAACGTCGGGTTCCTACACCCTTTTGGTTTGTGGCTTACTACAGGGAGGGATGTGGTAACCTTATCCATGCTTCCCGGTATCTGGAGAAAGACATTGGATTATTACCAATGGGCCACATAAAGAAATATGGTAAGGGCGTTTTAATCAGAGCCAAAGATCTTACACAGGCCATGATGCTCCTCAATCTCCCCTGTCCTTCTGATAGCATGTTTGAATCTATTAAACCACATCGAACATTTAATTATAGCAAGGGGCGTATATATAATGAGGACCTGTATGAATTCTCAGAAGAGGACATTCTCGCTATGTGCCCAGACAGTGTCCAACGAGTAACGAAGATGAAAGGCAGTAAAAATATGATCATCCTCACTTTCTATGGCTCGCATATCCCAGATCGCATTAACATTAACCCCACCTCATTTGAGGTGAAGCCTTTTGTTGAGCGTCCCCTACAGTGTTTCTGTTGTTATGAGTTTGGTCATGGGAAGAGGAACTGCAACAACCGTTCCCGGTGTGGTAATTGTTCTGCTCTTGACTCACATCTTACTTCTGAGTGTCGGTCAGAGAGTTACTGCTTTTACTGCAGAGATGCTCACCCCTTGCGTTCTCGCCAATGTAAGATGTACCTACTTGAGCAGGATATCCTCCACTTGGCTAATACTCAATTCAATAGCATAGGTAGTGCCAGACGGCAACTCAACTTCAGGCGACAGAGGGATGGTGGTGTGAAGACATACGCCTCCTCCCTTCGCCCTAAATTGGTTGCAGCACCCTCTCAACCCTCTCAAGAGGCAGCTGCTTTTTGCTCTAGTGAGAACGTTTCTAAGGTTATTCTACATAATAGTTTCTCTGTCTTGGAAACTTTATCAGACACTCATACTGGTGACCCTTCAACTGATGACAATTCTCCGACTTTAGCTACAGGTGTCCATGTGGTAGAGGTTCACGCTGCTACACGCTCTGCCAAAAGGAAACTTAAGTCACCTAAACTGCCACAGAGACGCCTTCGTGGTTCCTCTGAGGCACTTGACTCTATAGATGTTCCACCTTGTGAGACAACCATCTCTGTGGACTCATCCATAGTTTCCTCTCAATTTCACCAGAAGCGTTCTCGCGGCTCTGATGAATATCTTGATTCAACAGAAGTTCCTCCTCGCAAGCTTCCTTCGGGATCATCAAAGGGGCGTGAGGTTAATGTGGATGCCAAGGATGTTGTGACTTCAAAAGATTCACTTTCTCTTCCGCTTGAGCAGCGGAGTGATTCTACCACCTGTATTATGGATGTTGATGTATCTGCCTGTGTCAGTGATATCACTGCTGTACAGGACAGAACCAATGTAATTGTTTCAAAGAATATCCCATCTCATATACCTTCATCTTCTTCTAACATATCAGATGCTTCAGGGACTCATCTACGGGTCCCAATTACTGCCCCAAGTACTACTCCTCGGGTTCGCTCTTCTTTTAGTGGCTCAGGACTAGACAAATCTTATTGTTTGAGTAAACCCTCAGGTCGAGGTGGTAGTGGGAAGTACCTCCGTGAGGCTTCCCAAAAATCAGTACTAAAGTAACACCGTTCAAGGTCCTTCAGGGGAATTGCCGTGGCTTGCGTGCTTCTTGGGAGGAACTGCGAGTTCTTCTCTCTAGCTTCTCTACTGCATGTGTTTCTCTCCAAGTGACAATGCTTGGGGACTACATTCCTGCCAGTCCTCCAGCATACTCAGCATTTTATTCCAATTCATTTGACGGGCAGGGTCATCATGGTGGCTCTGCCATCCTAGTTCGCCGAGATATTCCATGCACAAGCCTGGAGCTTGACACTCCGCTCCAGGCTGTTGCAGTTAAGGTTTTTATAGACCGCCCGTACACTGTGTGCAGTCTATACCTTCCTCCCACTGTTACAGTTGAGAGGGGTGATCTCAACCATCTTGTATGGGACCTTCCATCTCCCTTTATTTTATTGGGTGATTTTAATGGTCGTCATCCTCTGTGGGGTGACAGTTCGGTCAACCCCAGGGGTGTTTTATTAGTTTCTTTTATTGAGGATGAGGGATTAGGGGTTTAAATATGGGAGATGTGATACATTTTAATAGCCCTACTGGGACTTTTACCGCCATTGACATTTCCCTTTGCTCACCCAGTGCTCTGTTGGATTTTACTTGGAGAGTGTTGCCTGACTTATATGGCAGTGACCATCTCCCTATACTTTTAGAAGGTAACAGGTACGAACCACAGTCTCGTCTTCCTAGGTGGAAATTAGAGAAGGCCGACTGGCAGTTTTTTAGAGAGCTAACTTCTTCGGTCTCTTCTGTAGCCGATTTCGGTAACTCTGACGAGGCTGTAACATATTTCACTGATATGCTCCACTCTGCTGCTCCTAACTCTATCCCTAGAAATTCTGGCTACTTTCCCAAACGTCCTGTCCCTTGGTGGTCACCAGTCTGCACCACTGCTGTGCTGGAGAAGCGCGCTGCATTCTCTCTCCTTTGTCGCAATCATGGGGACCCAACTCTTTTAGAGGATTTCCGACGGGCAAGGGCTCAAGCTAGACGAGTTTTAAAAGAGGCCCGACGTGCATCTTGGAAGGCCTATGTGTCTTCAATTAATACTAAAACTCCACTTACCCAAGTGTTCAGGAGAGTCCGTAAGATGGCGGGGAAGTTTTCTCCTAGTTCTCCACCTGTACTTAAGGTCAATGGAATTAAGATCATGGATGGTTTGACAGTGGCCAATACCATGGCGGAGGCTTTTGCAAAGGTCTCCAGCCGTGACTCTCGCCCTCTGGCTGTCAGGCGTGAGTTAAGAGCCAAGGAGCGCACAGTCCTGGATTTCTCAGGGAACGAGAATGAAAGTTATAACCATATATTCACCCTGAGAGACCTGCATTCTGCTCTCTCTCTCTGCAGCTACACTTCTCCTGGGCCAGACAACATCCTATATGTAATGTTACGACACTTGGGTGAGGAGGCGATCTCATTTCTTTTAGCTTTATATAAGAGAATCTGGGTGGAGGGTTGCTACCATCCTTCCTTTTCTCAAGCCGGGCAACGACTCTGGTGTTGCCCTCAATTATCGACCAATTGCCTTGACCTCCTGTCTCTGTAAACTATTTGAAAAGATGGTGAATGTCAGACAGGTATACTTCTAGGAACGGGGTGATTTTCTGTCTCCGTCCCAGTCTGGCTTTCGTAAATACCGTTCCACTACAGATGCTCTGGTCAGGTTGGAAGCTGCTGCATGTGAGGCCTTTGCAGGACATCAACACCTTGTCTGTGTATTCTTTGATTTAGAGAAAGCCTATGACACTACATGGCAATATGGCATCCTGCAGGAACTCCATTTATATGGCCTTCGGGGTCGCCTTCCATGCATTCTTAAGGAGTTTCTCAGTGGTCGCAGTTTTTCTGTGAGGGTTGGTACAGCCCACTCAGCATCTGTTGCACAGGAGGAAGGCATCCCCCAGGGAAGCGTCCTCAGTGTCACATTGTTTGCAGTATTAATTAATGCCATTGCCTCATCCCTTCCAGATGGTATAGCTAACTCGATGTACGTTGACGACCTAGCAGTCTGGTTTGCTGCTTCCCGTATGTCAGTGGCAGAGCGGCGCATGCAGCTTGCCCTTGACAGGGTGTCACGTTGGACTGGTTCTCATGGGTTTCGATTTTCTCCTTCCAAGACAGTTGCTATGCACTTCTGCCACATCCGAGGCGTCCACCCGGATCCGGACTTATTCATGTATGGTCATCGGATATGATGTGTCGAGGAGACTCCCTTATTGGGTCTCCTTTTTGACAAACGTTTGACTTGGGTTCCCCACTTACGTACACTTAAGGTCTCTTGCCTCAAGGCTCATAACCTGTTGAGGGTCCTGAGCCATACATCCTGGGGGGCTGATCGGGCCACCCTCCTCCGCCTATACCATGTTCTTATTAGGTCAAAACTCGACTATGGGTGTGAGGTGTACTCTTCTGCCACCGATGCCCGTCTCAGAGTTTTAGACCCTGTTCATCATGCTGGAGTACATCTGGCGACCGGAGCCTTCATGTCGTCCCCAATCCCCAGTCTCCTGGTGGATGCTGATGAGCCACCTCTTGATCTCCGTCGCCAGTCCTTGATGGTTCGTTGTTGGCATCGATTACATCGACTTCCTGACTCACTACCTTGCTTGGCGGTGTCATCTGATATCATGTCTCAGTACTACCTTTTACATTCTCATGCACCATGGCCTTTTGGCTTCAGGGTCAGAAAGGCTATGAAGGAGATGGGCATAGATGACTTCCAGATTTGTCCTGTGAGGGTCCCCAGGGTGGCTCCATGGCTTCTTCCAGAAGTTTTTCCCTGCACCTGCTTTACAGACAAGAAAGAATCCCTTCCTCTTCCAGTGGCTCGTTCCCTCTTTTTAGAACATGCATTCACTCACAGAGAGTCCCTTCCTGTGTACACTGATGGGTCAAAGTCTGATGCTGGAGTTGGCTTTGGAGTTGTCTTTCCTGACTTTTGCCGTGGAGGCAGGCTCCCTTCTGTCAGGTCCATTTTTACTGCTGAGCTCTCAGCCATTTTATATGCCCTCCAAGTGATTTATACTCTCCCTCAGCCTTCGTTTACTATTTTTAGCGATTCGTGTAGTGCCTTGCAGGCCTTGTGCAATTTTAACTCTTCCCATCCCCTGGTGTTGGCCATTCTTGAGTGGCTTGTCCTCCTGGGTCGTTGTGGCCGCAAAGTCACTTTTTGTTGGGTCCCGGCCCATGTGGATGTTGATGGGAATGAGCGGGCTGACGCCCTGGCTAAGGCTGTGGTGTCCAATTACCGGCCTCCTGCCAGGCATCATCCTGTTCCTGCAGTGGACCTTCGACCCTACATAGATGCTACCGTTCGTTCCTGCTGGCAGGACACATGGGACGCCGTCGGGGCTAACAAGCTCCGCGACATCCGCCAGCGCCTTGGTTTGTGGAGCTACAGTGGCCTGTCCCGCCGGTGGGAGACAGCTCTTGTTCATCTCCGCATTGGCCACACATTATTGACTCATGGCTTTTTAATGGAGAGGGCTCACCCTCCCTACTGTGATGATTGTCTGGTCCCTTTGACAGTACGGCATCTTATTGTCGAGTGTCCCAGCCTTGGGGACCTTCGTCATAGGCACCTCTCCGAGTACCGGAAGGGTGACGGTTCTTACAGTTTCTCCCAGGTGCTCGGGGAGGAGGCTTGTAGTGTGGGAGGGAACACCCTCTCCTATGTGGAGGAGGCTGGCCTTCTCCACAAATTGTGAATTTTATTGTATTTATGGCTATTAATTTTTAAGTAGTTAAAGTTTAATGTTTCTTTCGTTAATATTTCAATTCTTTTATATATCTAACCTAAGTAGGTTATTTCATTATTTTATGATTTTTTGGAAGACGTGGGTTTTATTCATGCTGCTTCTTCTTTTCGAGGTAGTGAAAATTATTTAATCTTTGTACATATCTTATTAATGATGTAGATGACCTTTTTATGTTGGGCGGTATATGACCATTGTTGTTGCGCCGCCAGATGCCAAATGGCATCAATAAATCAATCAAATCAAAATTTACCACATTCTTTACATTCAAAGTTTCTTTCTCCTGTGAGTATAAGCATGCGTTCTTTTAGCATATCCCTGCTCACAAACCTTTTACCACATTTTTCATATTCAAACTTCCTCTCTCCTGTGTGTATATGTATGTGTTGCTTTAGTTCACCCTTTCTCACAAACTTTTTACCACATTCTTCAGATTCAAAGTCCTTCACTCCTGTGTGTATAAGTATATGTTGCTTTAGTTCACCCTTTCTCACAAACTTTTTACCACATTCTTCAGATTCAAAGTCCTTTACTTCTTTTTTTTTTTCAATTGTCTTATTCTCAGGTTATCTTGGAGCAATGGACCCCAAACCAGGGGTCTATAGTTGCATCCTAACCGTTGATAGCAGAGTATCCAAGGGCTCTCTCTTTTTTTTTTTTTCAATTGTCTTATTCTCAGGTTATCTTGGGGCAATGGACCCCAGCCAGGGGTCTATAGTTGCATCCTAACCGTTGATCGCAGAGTATCCAAGGGCTCTCTAATTAAGACAAAGGGTGTGGTGTGTAGCGTGTTTGTATATATTGTGTAAATAGAGAGAGAGTGATGTCTTTGGGAGTATGTTGGACTACTCTCAGTGTATGTGAGACACGAAAAAAGAAATCAGCAAAGGTGGACAGACAGGTGAAATGGGAGTTCCAACCCTCCCTATCACCAGTCCAGCGTCTTCCCTAGGAGTAGTGTTGCTTTAGTTCACCCTTTCTCACAAACTTTTTACTACATTCTTCAGATTCAAAGTCCTTCACTCCTGTGTGTATAAGTATGTGTTGCTTTAGCATATCCTTTCTCACAAACTTTTTACAACATTCTTCAATATGAGTCTTTTTGTTTCCAGTATGAGTCAACAAATGGTGAGTGAGATTGCATTTCCTACTAAACTTTTGACTACAATGTTGACAGACCAACTTGTTACACTTCTGTTCTCTGATAACATTGATGGTGTCACTTCCTTCCACCTCTATCACTAACAAAGCTTTATTCTGCCACCAATATGACCACTTGGTTATTACTGGTGTCAGGGCTGCCAACCACACTGTTACTGGTGTCAGGGCTGCCAACCACACTGTTACTGGTGTCAGGGTTGTCACACTATTACTGGTGTTATCTGAAACACATATAACAATATATTTTTACAAACATAATATGAAAATATTATATAATTTCTGGAGCATTGTCTTAAAAAAAAACTTTGTTGGGGAAGAAGTGTAAGTGGTTATTGTGTTTTATTAATTTGTCATGTTTAACAGTAATATATTTATATGTTCAGAATTTCCTCGTGAGACAGTGGCAATGGGTTTAGTCAATGCCACCAGTCTCACAAGGTTCCATATCGGTTGTCTCGGGGTTTTAAGGTTGTATTTGGGGCCTTATAGAATCGAGGGGGAAGGTTACTTTGGACTGCCTTTGGTTAAGGAATATCAGTCTACTCCTGTCTTCCTCCCGTTGAGATGATTCTGGTGTTATTCTCTTATAAGTGTTGTTAGTGTGTATATATTTTAGAATCTTTCATACTTGTGTGTAAAGTGTAACTATTTTGTCTTTTCATATTTATGTTAAATGTTGATTATTGTCCACTGAACAGGACTCTACTGCCACCAAGGGCCGGGTGGAGAGACGTCCTCACTCGTAGACTTCTTCCCTACCCAGGTCGTCCCCAGAGGTAGCTGTTCAGTGCGTGTGTCTGTGCTGATCACCTGGTGTATCTGACGGTTCCTAGTGGCCTACTGGTTGCCTGGTGGAATGGTGGTGTGTTGGCCGTGTATCCGTACCCTGTCGTCGGCCTGACGGTGACTCTGGTGGATCCAGTACATAATTCAATAGTGTCTATCCAACATTCCTCTTCTACAGTATAAGCAACAGGACTTCATTATGTGGGGATCTAATGTGATGTATATTTTATTTTGTGTAATTAAACCTTTGTGGTATTCTTCATGTTTCTCTAATCCCGAAGTGTTCCTGGCCTTCAAGTAACACCCTGATACTCACATTCATCTATGACCTTTCCCTTGTCAATGCCCCATAACATAAGCTGACCTGTCCTAACCAGGGGCCAGATGTTCAAAACTGGTCATATCTTAGTCCTGCAGTCGGTCGTAACTGAGCTAGTCAATCGATCCGTGGTCAGTAGTAAGGAGGGACTAAGTGCTAGTCCCATGGTTTATGTAAAAAGCGATAGAGGGCAGGCAGCTCGCTAGCTGATATGTAATCAACCAATGAATATTTCTAATAAAAACGACAGCCAATGAGAATGAAGGAGGTTGTGTCTAGATAAACACACGTGCCACCACTTATCAAAGTACAACTACACTACTTCACCTGTCACAGTTTGCATCAGTGACACGAAATAGAAGAAAATGGAAGATGAACCAAGAAGTAAGATACCATGGCACCCTAACTTCACCAATGCAGAGTTGCTGGCGTTGATGACAAGTGTTGCAGAAAAGAAAGATGTAATATTTGGTAAATTTACGTTTGATCGTGCCTCGACAGCCGTAACTAAGGCCGCACATTGTCACAGACAGACACCTCTCATTTCACTCAGTCATTCCATAAACAATAACACTTGCTTGGCTCTGTTACCTTTCACATTTTTAATGAATTAAGGAACCTTGTGATGTAGTCAGCAAATTGGAGATAAATGAGTCCTTCAAATATTGCCACGATGGATCGATTGATATTAAGCGTTACAACAGTGAGGTCATATAGAGCCAGAAAAACGTGATAGAGAGGTGTGACAGCAACCAGGAAGGAAATAGAAAGAAAAGAGGGACAGTTGAAAAACTGAAAGCTAGTGGCTGGGGTAGAGTATTGCCCACCTTACTATAGACATTACCTCCCTACAGGGAATATTTCCACAAAACACACACACCTATATGGAAAGGGTTTGTTTCGTGGCATAGTCAGGAGAATTCAGAAGCCTCCAATTCTCATACACGATCACAGGGTCCTCAAGGGGGAAGTACAGTGTTGGTAAATCTGGAGCAACTAATTCCTCCAAACTATTCCAAGCAAGGTGCAATATGACCTCGCTGTTATGGCGCCTAATATCAATCCATCTATTTCAAGCAACAGGCAACTATTAATTTGGGGTACCGTAAAACACCCTAACTTCGGACTGCGCCATAACTTCTGACATTTCACGAAAAAATGTTATAATTCAACTGTACTGGAAGAGAGTGCTATATTTGCACAAAATATCAATGGTGTTAGTTAGGGGAGTGTTCAAAGACTTGAATATGTGTGGGTGAAAATATTCGACAAATGCAATGAAAAAAAGGCTGCATTTTTTAACCCTGCAAAACTTTGTTCACACAGAACAAAGAGTTTCAATTGTAAGAACGTTAATGGTACGATTATACGTGGACAATCTCTGTAAGTACTGGGCAGTAAACAAATTTAAAATATATGCATGCATAACCATGTTATGATTTTTTTAATGAAATTTCTATTTTTACAGAAAAAAATCCCAGACAAATCAATACGGCACCGGTACTTGACCGCAAGCAAAGGATGATTTTTTATGTAGATGTTAACCTATGGCCTAAGTAATAATACCGGTACCCAAATAATATGTGATATAGTTTGACCACAGTGGGCGGTATATCTCATCTTAACATTCCTCTACAGTAGTCCCTCGAATTTTGCGACAATTAGAGGGACACTTGGAACCGCAAATTACGAATTCGCAAAATTGGAACAATTAACCTTATGGGGAAAATTGAATATGATGGATATCACATCGCCGATGGCTAATTTTTCGTGATTTTAGTCATTTTTTGCCATAATTACAGTGTTTCCCCCAAGTATGTATCAAGCAGGCGTAAGTGTAGTGGGTGAGGAGTGAGCGTGATGGTTGACAAGTTTAGTTATCACCAATAATCCAGGAGTTTCTACTCATACAAACTAATTTCCTTAGTTTATATTCATTATTCTTTGTCACTTTCTCTTACAATCACTTGCACTTTTCACCATATCAAATGTCTGTAGCGGGATAATATGTGCAAAAATTATGAAAAATGCCCGTTTTGAGAAGTTGTTCACTATAAAGGTGTTAGGCTTATCACGAGTGTAACGAGGGAGCGTGAGGGTAAGAAGTTGTTCACTATAAAGGGATTGGCTTATCACAAGTGTATTAAGCGAGGGTGACGGTGATATGTATTGGGATGGTTAGTTCAGTTATCACCAAAACTCATTAAAGGCCGCCTAGAGGCCTGACGTCACCACCCTACCACCCCTTCCCCCCTAATACTAGTGCGGAAACCCCCACTTTCTTGCGGCCCAACCCGCAAAACACGAACTATTTCGCAAAATTAGGCCCCCCCAACGGGAACCGCCTTGACACGGTGGGGGGGGCTTGCGTGTCTCTGAGACCTGGCAAGCTAGACTGGAGGGGGCTCTAGCCCCTGCTCTGCCCCGATTTCGGGGAGAGAGGGCTTCCCATGCTAGTAAGGTCGCCAGTGAGAGACCAGACTAAATGGTTCCCATGCATTAGGCTGCCAGTATGGGCCAACAGTGCTGCCCTCCAGAGGGACTGCCCTCTAGGGGGCATCCTATGTTGGATGGTTGGGTGTCTGGGCCGGGAGATGTTGGGGAAGGGGGTCTCAGCACCGTCGTGGGCAAAGTTTCGAGCCATTGGGGCTGCTTTTTAAAATGAGTGGCCCCATGGGCGAAGAGGCACCCCGCCCACGGCAACCAGCGCTCGGTCCACTCATCTGCCCGGTAGGTAGTAGCTCTTGGCTCCTGGGGCCAACAACATTAAATCAATGACATATGGATAAAGAAAAGCCCCAATCTCTTCCTCGAGCGGTGGTCGACCAGGCCCTAGTAGTTCAGGTATTGTGTCGACGAACCCTGTTAGGGGTTTTGACACGTTAATGTTAACAAATGTACTTGCATCCCTTTCCTATGGCACTATCCACTCTATTTTTAAGTGTTTGGGAGTAGTTCTTCGTATCCAAATCACATATGACAGTGATTGTAGGTCTAATCGGTGCTATATTACTTTCCATACAAATGCTGCTGGCAAAGCAGCATTTGAGACAACAGATTCTCTGATTGTGGGGGATACTCACTGTAAAGTTCAGATGATGCGGTCCACCAATTTAGTTGACAGTGAAAATGACTACTGCCCTAACATCTTTGATGACTCTGTAGAGCATGTCCCTCAGTAACATCGGGTTCCTACACCCTTTTGGTTTGTGACTTACTAGAGGGAGGGACGTGGTAACCTTATCCATGCTTCCCGGTATCAGGAGAAAGAAATTGGATTATTACCAATGGGCCACATAAATAAATATTGTGAGGGCGTTTTAATCAGAGACAAAGATCTTACACATGCCATGATGCTCCTCAATCTCCCCTGTCCTTCTGATAGCATGTTTGAATCTATTAAACCACATCTAACATTTAATTTTAGCAAGGGGCGTATATACAATGAGGACCTGTATGAAATCTCTGAAGAGGTCATTCTCGCTATGTGCCCAGACAGTGTCCAACTAGTAACAAAGATGAAAGGCAGTAAAAATATGATCATCCACACTTTCTATGGCTTGCATATCCCAGATCGCATTAACATTAACCCCACTTCTTTTGAGGTGCATGCAGCTTGCCCTTGACAGGGTGTCACGTTGGACTGATTCTCATGGGTTTCGATTTTCTCCTTCCAAGACAGTTGCTATGCACTTCTGCCGCATTCGAGGCGTCCACTCTGATCCAGAGTTATTTTTGTATGGTCATCGGATATGTTATGTCGTGGAGATTCGCTTTTTGACAAATGTTTGACTTGGGTTCCCCACTTACATACACTTAAGGTCCCTTGCCTCAAGGCTCTTAACCTGTTGAAGGTCCTGGGCCATACATCTTGGGGGGCTGATCGGGCCACCCTCCTCCGCCTATATCATGTTCTTATTAGGTCAAAACTCGACTATGGGAGTGAGGTGTTCTCTTCTACCACCGATGCCAGTTTCAGAGTTTTAGACCCTGTTCATCATGCTGAATTACATCTGGTGACCGCAGTCTTCAGGTCGTCCCCAATCCCCAGCCTCCTGGTGGACGCTAATGAGCCACCTCTTGATCTCCGTCGCCAGTCCTTGATGGATCGTTGTTGTCATCGATCACATCGACTTCCTAACTCTCTTCCCTGCTTGGCAGTGTCATCTGATATCATGTCTCAGTACCACCTTTTACATTCTCGTACACCATGGCCCTTTGGCTTCTGGGTCAGCAAGGCTATGGAGGAGATGGGCATTGATTACTTCCAAATTTGTCCTGTGAGGGTCCCCAGGGTGGATCCAGGGCTTCTTCCAGAAGTTTCCCCCTTCACCTGCTTTACAGACAAGAAGGAATCTCTTCCTCCTCCAGTGGCTCGTTCCCTCTTATTAGAACATGTCTTCAGTCACAGGGAGTCCCTCCCTGTGTACACTGATGGGTCTGATGCTGGAGTTGTCTTTGGAGTTGTCTTTCCTGACTTTTGCAGTGGCGGCAGGCTCCCTTCTGTCATGTCAATTTTTTCTGCTGAGCTCTCGGCCATTTTATATGCCCTCCAAGTGATTTATACTCTCCCTCAGCTTTCGTTTACTATTTTTAGCGATTCCTGTAGTGCCTTGCAGGCCTTGTGCAATTTTAACTCTTCCCATCTCCTTGTGTTGGCCGTTCTTGAGTGACTTGTCCTCCAGGGTCGTCGTGGCTTCAAAGTCACTTTTTGTTGAGTCCCGGCCCATGTAGGTGTCGATGGGAATGAGCGCGCTGACGCCCTGGCTAAGGCTGCAGTCTCCAATTCTTGGCCTCCTGCCAGGCGTCATCCTGTTCCTGCAGTGGACCATCGACCCTACATAGATGCTACCGTTCATTCCTGCTGGCAGGACACATGGGACGCCGTCCGGGCTAACAAGTTCCGCGACATCTGCCAGCGCCTTGGTTTGTGGACCTACAGTGGCCTTTCATGCCGGTGGGAGACAGCTCTTGTCCATCTCCGCATTGGCCACACATTATTGACTCATGGCTTTTTAATGGAGAGGGCTCACCCTTCCTACAGTGATGATTGTCTGGTCCTTTTGACAGTATGGCATCTTATTGTCGGGTGTCCCAGCCTTGGGGACTTGAGTACCGGGAGGGTGACAGTTCCTACAGTCTCTCCCAGGTGCTTGGGGAGGAGGCTTGTAGTGTGGGAGGGAACACCCTCTGCTATGTGGAGGAGGCTGGCCTTCTCCACAAAATATGATTTTATGATATCTATGATTTTTAGATGGTTTGATTTTTTTTTTTTTTTTTATGTCGACGGTTTTTTTTTAGTAATAATGTGCTTTTTAGTTTGTGTGTCTTTTAATCATAGTGCCTATCCCTTTCGGGTGTTCATGTTTTATTAATTATGTAGATGACAGTTTTATGTTGGGCGGTATATGACCTTAGCTGTTGCGCTGCCAGATGCTTAGTTGCATCAAAAATCAATCAAATCGAATCGCAAAATTAAGATATTGTAATTTCCGCATTATTTGGAGTCTCGATCGCAAAATTGGCATTTCGCAAAATTGGAGCACGCAAAATTGGAGGGACTACTGTACCACCGGTTCACCTATGTGCAATGTCTTTCTTGCATTTAGGGTGAGGAGTATGAGTTGGGAAATTTTGGGGCACTGGGTAGTCCTGGTTCAGAGGAAATGCTGTTCCGAAGGCAGATGAGTCCACCTTTTTGGTGGATCAACGGCATCTCTGAGAGGAGGTTTAGAGTTGAAACCATAATCGCAAGCCCAATCTTCCTCCGACCCTCTCCTCTTCCTTCCATACGGAGCTTGGCGCATGTTTCTCTTCCTCTTTCTATTTTTTCTTCATCATATTCCCGCCAATTCTATGTTGTCTGGGCAGGGCTATGGGACTAGTTGGTGGTGGTGGCTTCTTTACCATCGTTACTGCCCCCCTAGTATAATTTGATTCTGTGTTATGCATCCAAAGATCTAGTTTTATGGGTTTTCTCTATCTGCTTTTCTTTGTTAGCCTGAAACTTAGGTTTCCGGATGTGGAGTTGAACCCGGATCCGAGGCAGTCTCCTCCTCGGTGCTGCAGAGTACTTTACTCGAATGTGTGTGGTTATCTGGGAATTTTGCTGATTTGACTGTGATGGCCCCCCATATGATGTGATATTAGGCTCAGAGCCTCAAGTCTCTGACAGACGTCATCAGTCGGAATTACGATTCCTGGTTTTGGTCAACCTGTTCTGCTGTACCGTGGGGAGTTACTGCGGTCTCGTGGGTTAGCTGCTTACGTTGAAGATGGTTTTGGTTGTTTTAGACAGAAAAAGTTTGAATGTGGTTGCTGTGAGATGATGGTTTTGAGAGTATGTGGGAGACGGTTTAACTTTTATCTTTACAGCTTGTATCGGAACCCAGATCTGGAGGATGGTATATATGACTGTTTGTTAACATGACTGGCTAGGGTGCAGGCGGAGGACAGTCATGCATCATTTGTCTTTATGGGTGACCTCAATGTGCACCATGAGGAATGACTAAGGTCCTCAATAACGACTCGTAATGGTGTTGCTGCTTTGGATTTTTCATCAGTCTCTGGCTGTGACCAATTGGTTGTTGGTCCAACCCATGTGAGAGGTAGAATCCTTGACCTGGTGATGACTGATGCTCCGGATCTGGTGGAAGTAGCTGTGGTCGCACCAATTGGATGTTCAGATCATTCTTCTCTCTCTGGGAAGGTTTCCACTGCCCAATCAGTTCCGAACCTGTGTGTGAGGAGGGAAGTGCTTCTGAAGAATTGTATTAATTGGGATGCAGTTTGTGGTGCTGTGCGTGGGTTTCCATGGCATTTAATGTATGTTGCTGATAATCCGGTAAAGTTGCTGAATCAGCATTTGCCTAAGGTAATTGAGCAATATGTGTCTAAGAAAATCATTCGTGTGTGCAATAATGATACACTTTGGTGTACTGATGAGTGTAGGGCCACATTTGATCTTAAGCAGGGCGCCTATCATAGGTGGATGAGTGGGATGAGTATATTGACTGCCAAAGAATGGCTATTGGTGTCTATGCGGAGGCAGAGCAACAGTTCAATAATGGAACAGGGATGTGTTGCTGAATGCTAGGAGCCCACATAAATGGTGGGCTACCTTGAAGAGTGCTGTATTTGGGTCTGACTCTTCACTCCCCCCCTTGGTTGGTGACGGTAGTAGACTGATGTATGAGCCCGGTGGTAAGGCTAAATTGCTTGCAGATTACTTTGATAACAAGCAGGCTAGGGAGTCTGTAGAGTTACCCTCCACATGTCACCCCTGTCATGGTCCCTCCTCATTTGCCTTTAGGTCAAGGGAAGTTAAAAAAAACTCCTTCATGAGTTGGACTCTTATGGTGGTATTGACCCCTTAGGAATGTTTCCTCTGTTCCTTAAACAGACAGCTGATGTCCTAGCTCCCCGCCTCAGTGCTATCTTCAGGAGACTACTTCGTCTTGGTAGTTTTCCTGATTGTTGGAGGTTTGCTAATGTTACCCCAATTCCCAAGGGCCCTCCTTCATCTTCAGTTGGCGATTACAGGCCGATTTCCATCACTCCTATGTTGTCTAAGGTGTTTGAGAGGCTGGTGGCTGTGTGTTTAAGTAACTTCATGGAACGTAATGGTGTATTCCCACCCTCACAGTTTACATATCGAAGATGCCTTGGCACGTGTGATGCACTTCTGTGTATCTCTCATGTACTGCAGAATGCATTGGAGTTGGGTCGTGAGGCTAGACTGGTGCAACTTGACTTTTCAGCCACGTTTGATATGGTAAACCATCTGGGTATCCTCTACAGACTTTGCTCTGTTGGTGTTGGCGGTTCAGTCCTGTCTGTCTTGTTGCAATTCCTCACTGCTCGATCCCAGTATGTTGTTGTGGATGGTGTGCGTAGTGAAAGAGTTGAATTAGTGTCTTGGGTGCCCCAAGGTAGTGTCTTAGGACCGTTGTTTTTTCTATTGTATACCTCTGATCTCTTAAACACCTTGGAGAATGACCTGTATGGTTATGCAGATGATTCCACTCTCATTGCTGTTGTGCCGACCCCTGGTGTCAGGATTTCTGTTGCTCAGTCATTGGATCGTGACCTGGATAGGATTAGTGACTGGTGCAGGTTGTGGGGTATGAGGTTGAATGCTGGTAAGACTAGGATAATGGGTCTAGGTCTCACACAGTGTATCATTTATCGTCACCCTTGATTCTTGATGGGACTGTATTGGAGGGGTCTGAGAATCTGGTTATTCTGGGAGTTACATTTGATGCCAAGCTGACTTTTGAGAGGCATGGGTATAATCAGTAGAGCTTGGCGTGTGTTTGGAGATCACTTATTGTTACTGAGGTGTTACAACTCCTTTGTGTTACCTCTGTTGGAATACTGTTCTCCAGTGTGGTATTCAGCAGCTGATTGTCAACTCAAGTTGCTGGATAGGATTGTTTCCAATGCTAATTTTCTTACCGGCGGTTTACTTGATTGTAATCTGAGACACCGTCGTTCTGTTGCATCATTGTGCATGCTCTTCAAGATCAGAAGTAATGTGCTGCATCCTCTTAACTCCTCTCTGCCACCTCTGTATGTTCCAGCTAGTGTCACTCTAGGTGCATTGGACTCATATAGGTATGCTTACGTATTGCCGCGCTGCAGAACCTGTCAGTATAGTCGATCGTTTGTCCCTAGGTCGGTGTCTCTGTGGAATGGCCTTGATGAATCTGTCTTTGATGGTGTAGGACTGGCTGACTTCAAGAGTAGGGCTAATCTGTTTTTATTAAGCTAACTGCTCATCTTTTTCTCTCTAAGCTGTCTTCTTTTCTTCAGGTTGGATTTATGGGGCTGGGGTCCTCGGATTGATAGAATGCTTGCATTCTCTCCCAGCTTTGTGTATCTGGTCTATTTTTAATAATAATAATAATAATAATAGTCCTGTAAGAGTGGCAGTACTACCAGTACCAAAGTTATTGCCTGTAAGGTGCTACAGTATGGTGCCTCAACCAGTAATGAGTTTTACTTTGAAAAAAAAAGGTATATTAGTTATTTAGTTATAGTTTTCATACAGGTAATCAAGTCAAGGAATACTGGAAGTTGGGTGTGGGTGTCATTATTACCTGGAATGATTTTATTATGTACCTTTTGTAGGTCCTATTATGTTATATCAGTATGCATTTGTTGAGTCAGTGAAGTAGCAACTTGATACTTAGGTGAATTTTTTTTTGGAAGAGGTCACTTCCTCTTCCGGTTTTGTGTATACGCAATGCATTTTTTTTTTCCACTAGAAAAGTTTTTGAATAGTTCTTAGTTAGATCTATGCCGAGAAAACCTCACTACAATGTGATATGATACAACTTATTGTGAGCTTAATTTATGTGCTTAAAAAAGAAGCTATTTTTGGATATATATCTTTATATATGTATAACTCGGGCCATGAATGCAGTACATATTGTTTTCAATTTTTAAAAACTTCTCAGGTGTCCGAAGTTCAGCCAGCGTGTCCAGAGATCGATGCTGTTAACCATTCTCATGTTTAAAGGGAAAATACAATCCTGTCTGAAGTTGGGAAGAGCTGTCCGAAGTTTGGAAATTTCTGCCAAACTTCGGACTATTCAAAATTGAAAAAAAACACAAATTAATGTGCTTAATTGTCAATGCTGATTAGTATAAATAAATGGCCGTGTTTACCCCACCCAATACCCCAGCGCTCCCTCATGCTTCTATGAGTGTTGTATGGGGCATATACCCAGAAAAGGGGCATTATCGAGGGACATATTATCTCTTAAAAGGTAGAACCATAGTATGTGTGTATTCCCCCACCCAAAACCCCGAATTCCCAATGCTCCCCCATTATCGTATGAGGGGTGGGAAATGGATATTTTATGGGCAAATTGGGTATTTGCGAAAGAAAGGCACTCCAATGTATCCAAAGTGTATTTTTCCCTTAATTATGCCTCCAAACTATCCTCCCACCTCTTTGTATGTATAGACGGTAATTTGAGTCTTGAAATACAAAGTACAAGTGATGGTGAGTGGTGACGTTGAACCTACTTTCTTATGGTCAATCTTTGTGGTTGTCAAATGAGATCTTTTTGTAATAATGTTATCGTAAAACTATATTTATAATAATTATAAAATATCTATATATACATAATTGAGAATGAATTATTATAATGTCAACATCATATTTCTATATCTCATGACTGTAATGATATATTTCTATTAATAATGTTAATATTATACACAGCCTCTACATTGACTTAAATTGTTTATCATCATCAGTGTTCTCTTACCAGGATGAGCTCCCTTCAATGGAGAGCCCCAAACATGCCAAAGCGCTAACAGTCATGCAAGATAAAAAAAGTTCGATATATTTTCCTATTTAACTTGACTGTGGAAAGTGTGTTTGTAGTACAACTCAGATTTACACAATTTTACACTCATAATTATGATTATAATCATACAAAAAAAAAAAAAAAAAAAGTTTCAAATCAATATTCAGAGAGCCTGTCCCTCCAATACAAAGCAAGCTGTCTCTTGAAGTCTGTTAAATTTGATGATGATGCAATCTCCTGAGGCAAACCATTCCAGATGTTAATTATTCTAATAGCGAAGGATCTTATGCAAATCTCTGTCTGTACATGAGGATAAAATATTTTAAACAAGTGTCCACGAGTTCTGTCGGATGATCTTAAAGTAAAGATATCAGAAGGTGTTATAGAAGACTGACCATTCATAATCTTCCATACCTTGATCAAATCAGCCCTGAGCAGTCTACCTCTTACAGAGTATAAATTAAGAGAAACAAGACGAGCACCATAGTCAAGATCGGTAAAGCCTGAAATTTGTTTTGTCCACCTTCGCTGCACCCCCTCCAACAAGCCTAAGTCACCCTGATACCCTGATATACAGTATGCCACACAGCTAATGAAAATTCATTTACTGGACGTATATATGTACAATAAAGTGAGACCATGAAAGAACTGTCACGATTTACTGTGCTTTTCAGCAAGTTAGACACAATACCACCAGCCTTATTGGCTACTTTTCGGATATGTAAGTGAAACTTTAAAGTTTTGTCGACTAACAGTCCCAAGTCAGATGCAGATTCCACACACTGTATTGGAATGCCATTCAAGTAATAGCTGGAATTTGGTCCCCCATCTAGAGCCGCACCACGACAAAACCTGAGAACATATGTTTTTCCCACATTGACCTTCAGACCCCATGATTCAGATCTAATCCCAAGTAAGTCAATGTCATTTTGCAAGAAGTATCAGAAGAAAAATATCTGTCAATGCTCAAGTATAATTTAAGATCGTCGGCAAATATCTTACACTTACTTCTAAAGTCAGAAATGACGAAATTTATGTAAATAAAATACAAGGTAGGTCCCAAAACTGAACCCTGAGGAACTCCGCTGCTCACCCCGACAGGCGTGCTCTCTGAGCACCCAACCACCACTCTCATCAGTCTACCACTCAGAAATTCCCGAATCCAATGAAGTATAGACCTGCCAATGCCCAGGTGTGAAAGTTTTGCTATCCACCATTTGCTTTTTATCCAGCCAATAAGTAATGTCATTATAGGAAAGAATGAGTTGATCCTCTACTGAGCGATCAGCTCTAAATCCAAACTGATCTGCTGACAGTAAATCGTTCTCCTCGAGAAAGAACTGCAGAGAGGCAACCACAATTCTCTCAAGGCATTTGCAGATGATCGAAGTCAGATTAACTGGACTATAATTGTGAGGGGAAGATCGCAGTCCTTTCTTAAAAATAGGAACTACTAGTGAGTTTTTCCAAGCTGAAGGGAGTGAGCCAGATTGCAGAGACATCTCAAATAGTCGGGACAAGGGATAGGTCAGGAAATCACTACAGTGCTTAAGAAGGCACGGATGAACATTGTCTGGACCCATACTACAATAAGTGTTCAAATTCGTCAAAACTTTGGCAATTTCACGTGGACCAACTGCCAACTTGCTCAGCCTACCATCAACTTACTGATGGTCACAAGGATTTTCTGGGTTGTGAGCCAAAAAGAAATGGAAAAGACATCAACAAAAAGCTGAGCAATCTCACCATTTGAAGAATACGCCTCACCAGAATCGTCCTTCAGTGGGCCAATTGAGGGGCGTCCCACTTTTTTGTTCCTTATGTGTAAAAGCTGGTATTTTTGTCCCCTTACTTTACTCTTGGAGGGAAACAAAAACCCACTGCCTTTAACAAAACAAAAAAAACAACCAGTGTATGCTACAACTCTATCCTATAGCTGTATCAACTTGGTCTGGAAAAAAAAACAAGATACCGATGAGGAACAGGACTTGCCTTGCGAATACCAAAAATAAATCATACAAAGGACAAGTCCAGCTCCCCTCCAGCACTGGGTAAACGCTGCCACCACCAGACCAAAGTCGATCAGAGGAACCAAGTGAGCACACACCTGAAGGGTAGCGTAACGTTACTTTAAGAAGGCTCGCGAGTAAGCAACCCAGACTACAGCTCTAACGGGGGTACGATCAGTGATTGGAATTAATAATCTACTACTATCTATAAAGGAACACAGTCTATTTGTTATATCGGTGACGAAAATACTCAGACAATTAAAAACCCGTTTATTTTTATCAACCTATTATACGAATACAAAACAATACAAAGATAATTTCTGTTTCCCCCTCCCTTGCTAATATTTCCTATTCCCCGTTCTGTCAACTAGGACCGGAACCATTCCTTGTCTCGCCAGTTGACAGAGCTAACCCACATAAATCCAAACATAAACAATTATTACTATTAAATATCCCCTCCCTTAATACAGTTCCTACTCCCTTTTCTGTCAACTAGGACCGGAACCATTCCTCGTCTAGCCAGTTGACAGAGCTAAGTACATAAAAAAAAAAATATTACATGAAGTGTCCCCCCTCCCACAATATCTCAAAATATTCCTAATAATACATTTTTCACAACAAGGCCGAAATATAGTTAATACAATAAAAAAAATCACATCCTAATCTCAATACTATAATTATGAAAAGATGAAATTGCCAGCAAATGTTCTGAGTTTTCTGGGATACCACGTGGGTCACTTTACACCAAGGGAGAATGCTATAATGGCTGTCACCCAGTAGATGAGATCAGAATGAGCTTGAGAAAAAAAATATACATTACTTACTATGTCTGAATGTGAACACACAATATTCTTTAGTTAGTTATATCCCATCACGGGACTAATAGATTCACCACACTATATTCACAATACACTATTTATGATGAGAGCGAGTTGAGCCCTACCTGTCACCCAGTAGACGAGATCAGAATGAGGAATAAATACTGAAGGCAACTCCCTCCTCACTTCTCCCTTAAGCAAAGTAGTGACCACTCTCATCTCAATTTCTGGCAAATCCATCAGTTCTACCCTTACTGGTGTATATAATTACATAACATGATTTAAACATATTAGTAAGCACAAATACATTGCTTTCTCCTTTGTTTAAAGTTTTATATTACTGTAATTTACATATTCAAGGCATGTATTGTTCCGCCAAC
Organism: Petrolisthes cinctipes; assembly: GCA_033782935.1. Classification (NCBI taxonomy): domain Eukaryota; kingdom Metazoa; phylum Arthropoda; class Malacostraca; order Decapoda; family Porcellanidae; genus Petrolisthes; species Petrolisthes cinctipes. The sequence continues at coordinate 181,477 of JAWQEG010000411.1, forward strand.
AAGAAAATGTACTGTCCCGACTTTAGTCCCTAACTAATCTAATTAATTTTCTAAGTAAGTTACAATTAAATTGCAGGTAACAATATAGGAATGTTAGTTTCGTAATTATACATTATAATAATAAATGTAGGTTATTCCCTGTCTCCAATAAATTATTTTACATTCACCTCTTAAATCACCACGTATTTTTCTATCCCTATCAATCTACCTAAGTTTCAATTATTCCTCTCTTTAACCTATTTACCTAACTATTATCATTATTTCTATTATCCATCTATAACCTCTAACTATAAACATTATTTGTATTTTTTTTCATATAAACATTTTGTGTTGAATAAGCGCACCACCGAGATTATTCGTCAGTGATAATCTCAGCCTGGCTACTCCCTACAATCTTACACTAAAAACCTATTCTAATACATATAAATATATAATACCCGTAAATATCCTAAATAACAATACATATAAAATAGGGGTGTTACATATGTAAGCATGGAATAGTTTAGGTTTGTCTTTTGGTTGTTTATAAGGGATACCTCGTATTGCTTCTGAGACTCGTTTGAAAAATTCCTAAATTCAAAATTAGTGTCCAAAAATGTAGATAAGGCTGCACTATAGTCCAACCACTGTATCTTGGCCTGTGAGGGTGGGGTCGCTCAGGAATGCCCATATGCCGCATCATAAATAACTGGGCTATACTAATATGTGTGATATTTATAAAATGCTACACAAAAGATGTAAACACATCCAATACCATCTTAATTCAAGCTGCAATATGCAGTATAGAACAGTAAGCTTAAATATTACGATATTTATAAACCGTTAGAGAAAATGTGGCAGTAGTGCTACAGTATTAATTTACAGTGCTGCCGACCCATACATATAGTCACCTGTTAGGTCAGGATGCGGCCACGCGTTTTCCAGGGGAGAGCAGGAGAGCAATGAGGCCGAGTAAGTCGGCTCGGGATGTACAATGCCTAGAGTCATATACCGCCCAATATAAAATGATTATCTACATCATTAATAAAAATTTAACACACACCAAACAGGCTTCACAACCCCGAAAGGGATAGGCAGCATGATCAAAAGAACATACAAACTAAAAGGCACATTTAGGCTAAAAGAACCTGATTAACTCAAGTAAAATATATAAAAGATAAAAAATAAGAAACATTGAACTATCTAAAAAGCCATAAATATAATAAAATTCACAATTTGTGGAGGAGGCCAGGAGGAGACTGCAGCCTTAACCAGGGCGTCAGCCCCATCATTTCCATTGACACCCACATGAGCCGCGACCCAACAAAATGTAACTCTGCGGCCATGACGACCCAGGAAGACAAGCCCCTTAATAATGACCAACACCAGGGGATGGGAAAAGTTAAAATTGCACAAGGCCGGCAAGGCACTAGAGGAATCGCTAAAAATAGTAAAAGAATGCTGAGGGACTGTAAAAATAACTTGGAGGGCATATAAAATGGCCGAGAGCTCAGCAGTAAAAACTGACATGACAGAAGGGAACCTGCCGCCATGACAAAAGTCAGGAAAGACAACTCCAAAACCAACTCCAGCATCAGACTTTGACCCATCAGTGTACACAGTGAGGGACTCCGTGTGAGTGAAAGCATGTTCTAAAAAGAGGAAACGAGCCACTGGAGGAGGAAGAGATTACTTCTTGTTTGAAAAGCAGGTTCAGGGGAGAACATCTGGAAGAAGCCATGGAGCCACCCTTGGGACCCGCACAGGACAAATCGGGAAGTCATCAATGCTCATCTTCTCTATAGCTTTCCTGACCCGGAAGCCAAAGGGCCATGGTGTGCGAGAATGTGAGAGGTAGTACTGGAACATGATATCAGATGACACCGACAAGCTGAGAAGGGAGTCAGGAAGTCGATGTAATCGATGCCAACAACGAACCATCAAGGACTGGCGACAGAGATCATGATGTGGCTCATCAGCGTCCACCAGGAGACTGGGGATTGGGGACGACCTGAAGGCTCCGGTCGCCAGACGTACGCCATCATGATGAACTGGGTCCAAGACTCAGACGGGCATCTATGGCAGAGGAGTACACCTCACACCCATAGTCGAGTTTCGACATAATAAGAACATGGTATAGGTAGAGGAGGGTGGCCCGATCAACCCCCCAGGATGTATGGCTCAGGACCTTCAACAGGTTAAGAACCTGGAGGCAAAAGACCTTAAGTGAACATAAGTGGGGAACCCAAGTCAAACGTTTGTCAAAAAGGAGACCCAAAAAACGAGTCTCCTCGACACAACGTTGCTGATGACCATACATGAATAAGTCAGGATCGGGGTGGACATCTCGGATGAGGCAGAAGTGTATAGCAACTGTCTTGGAAGGAGAAAATCGAAACCCATGAGAACCAGTCCAACATGACACCTTGTCAAGGGCAAGCTGCATGCGCCGCTCTTCCACTGACATTTGGGAAGCAGCAAACCAGACAGCAAGGTCGTCAATGTACATGGAATTGGCTATACCATCCGAAAGGGATGAGACAATGGCATTAATTGCTACTGCAAACAATGTGACACTGAGGACGCTTCCCTGGGGTACACCCTCCTCCTGTGCAACGGATGCTGAGAGGGCTGTACCAACCCTCACAGAAAAACTGCGACCACTGAGAAAATCTTTAAGACAGAGTGGAAGGTGACCCCGTAGGCCATATGCATGTAGTTGCTGCAGGATCCCATATTACCATGTAGTGTTATAGGCTGTCTTTAAATCAAAGAATACACAGACAAGGTGATGATGTCATGCAAAAGCCTCACATGCAGCAGCTTCATACCTGACCAGAGCATCTGTAGTGGAATGGTGTTTACGAAAGCCAGATTGGGAGGAAGTATACCAGTCTGACATTCACCATCTTCTCAAATAGTTTACAGAGACAGGAGATAAAGGCAATTGGTCTGTAATTGAGGGCAACACTAGAGTCCTTGCCCAGCTTGGGGAAAGGGAAGGGAAGACACCCCCAGCCAGATTCTGTTATATAGAGCTAGAAGAATGCGATCGCCTCCTCATCCAAATGCCGCAACATTGCATGTGGGATATTGTCAGGCCCAGGAGAAGTGTCTCCGCAGAGAGAGAGAGCAGAGTGCAAGTCTTTCATTCTCCTTCCCTGAGAAATCCAGGACAGTGTGCACCTGGGCTCTCAACTCATGCCTGACAGCCAGAGGTCGAGAGTCATGGCTGGAGACTCTAGCAAAAGCCTCCGCCATGGTATTGGCCACTGTTAAACCATCCATGATCTTAATTCCATTGACCTTAAAAACAGGTGGAGAACTAGGAGAAAACTTCTCCACCATCTTACGACCCTCCTGAACACTTGGGAGAGTGGAGTTTTAGTATTAATTGAAGACACATAGGCCTTTCAAGATGCACGTCGTGCCTCTTTTAAAACTCGTCTAGTTCGAGCCCTTGCCCGTCGGAAGTCCTCTAAAAGAGTTTGGTCCCCATAATTGCGATGAAGGCGAGAGAAAGCAGCGCACTTTTCCCGCACAGCAGTAGTGCAGACCGGTAACCACCAAGGGACAGGATGGTTGGGAAAGTGGCCAGAAGTTTTAGGGATAGAGTTGAGAGCAGCAGAGTGGAGCATATCAGTGAAATATGTTACAGCCTCGTTAGAGCTACCTAAATCTGCTACAGAAGAGACCGAAGAAGTTAGCTCTCTAAAAAACTGCCAGTCAGCCTTGTCTAATTTCCACCTAGGAAGACGCGACTGTGGTTCGTACCTGTTACCTTCTAAAAGTATAGGGAAGTGGTCACTGCTGTATAAATCGGGCAACACACTCCAAGTAAAATCCAACAGAGCACACAAGCACAGAAGCACACAAGCCACGGCAATTCCACCTTCATCTGTTGGGCGGTATATGACCATTGCTGTTGCGCCGCTAGATGCCTAATGGCATCAATAAATAAATCAAATCAATTAATCACATTCAATTCACGCCTCTGTGATGATCCCTAAGGAAACTTGGGCGGGGGAACATTATGTTGAATCAAGATTGATTGATTTATTTACTGATGCCATTAGGCATCTGGCGTCGCAACAACAATGGTCATATACCGCCCAACATAAAAAGGTCATCTACATCATTAATAAAATATGTACAAAGATTAAATAATTTTCACTACCTCAAAAGGGAGAAGCAGCATGACTAAAACCCACGTCTTCCAAAAAATCATATAAAAATGAAATTACCTACTTAAGTTAGATATATAAAAGAATTGAAATATTAACTAAAGAAACATTAAACTTTAACTACCTAAAAATTAATAGCCATAAATACAATAAAATTCACAATTTGTGGAGAAGGCCAGCCTCCTCCACATAGGAGAGGGTGTTCCATCCCACACTACAAGCCACCTCCCCGAGTACCTGGGAGAGACTGTAAGAACCGTCACCCTTCTGGTACTCGGAGAGGTGCCTACGACGAAGGTCCACAAGGCTGGGACACTCGACAATAAGATGCCGTACTGTCAAAGGGACCAGACAATCATCACAGTAGGGAGGGTGAGCCCTCTCCATTAAAAAGCCATGAGACAATAATGTGTGGCCAATGCGGAGACGGACAAGAGCCGTCTCCCACCAGTGGGACAGGCCACTGTAGCTCCACAAACCAAGGCGCTGGCGGATGTCGCGGAGCTTGTTAGCCCCGACGGCGTCCCATGTGTCCTGCCAGCAAGAACGAACGGTAGCATCTATGTAGGGTCGAAGGTCCACTGCAGGAACAGGATGACGCCTGGCAGGAGGCCGGGAATAGGAGACCACAGCCTTAGCCAGGGCGTCAGCCCGCTCATTCCCATCAACACCCACATGGGCCGGGACCCCAAAAAAAGTGAATTTGCGGCCACGGCGACTTAGGAAGACAAGCCACTCAAGAATGGCCAACACCAGGGGATGGGAAGAGTTAAAATTGCACAAGGCCTGCAAGGCACTACACAAATCACTAAAAATAGTAAACGAAGGCTGAGGGAGAGTATAAATCACTTGGAGGGCATATAAAATGGCCGAGAGCTCAGCAGTAAAATTGGACATGACAGAAGGGAGCCTGCCTCCATGGCAAAAGTCAGGAAAGACAACTCCAAAGCCAACTCCAGCATCAGACTTTGACCCATCAGTGTACACAGGGAGGGACTCCCTGTGAGTGAAGGCATGTTCTAAAAAGAGGGAACGAGCCACTAGAAGAGGAAGAGATTCCTTCTTGTCTGTAAAGCAGGTGCAGGGGAAAACTTCTGGAAGAAGCCATGGAGCCACCCTGGGGACCCTCACAGGACAAATCTGGAAGTCATCTATGCCCATCTCCTCCATAGCCTTCCTGACCCGGAAGCGAAAGGGCCATGGTGTACGAGAATGTAAAAGGTAGTACTGAGACATGATATCAGATGACACCGCCAAGCAAAGTAGGGAGTCAGGAAGTCGATGTAATCGATGCCAACAACGAACCATCAAAGGACTGGCGACGAAGATCAAGAGGTGGCTCATTAGCGTCCACCAGGAGACTGGGGTTTGGGGACGACCTGAAGGCTCCGGTCGCTAGACGTACTCCAGACGTACTGCCTCGGATGCGGCAGAAGTGCATAGCAACTGTCTTGGAAGAAGAAAATCGAAACCCATGAGAATCAGTCCAATGTGACACCCTGTCAGGGGCAAGCTGCATGCGCCCCTACGCCACTGACATATGGGAAACAGCAAACCAGACTGCTAGGTCGTCAACGTACATCGAGTTAGCTATACCGTCTGGAAGGGATGAGGCAATGGCATTAATTGCTACTGCAAACAATGTGACACTGAGGACGCTTCCCTGGGGGACGCCCTCCTCCTGTGCAACAGATGCTGAGTGGGTTGTACCAACCCTCACAGAAAAACTGCGACCACTGAAAAACTCCTTAAGAAAGCGTGGAAGGCGACCCCGCAGGCCATATAAATGGAGTTGCTGCAGGATGCCATATTGCCATGTAGTGTCATAGGCTTTCTCTAAATAAAAAAATACACAGACAAGGTGTTGATGTCGTGCAAAGGCCTCACATGCAGCAGCTTCCAACCTGACCAGAGCATCTGTAGTGAAACGGTGTTTAAGAAAGCCAGACTGGGACGGAGACAGAAAATCACCCCGTTCCAAGAAGTATACCAGTCTGACATTCACCATCTTTTCAAATAGTTTACAGAGACAGGAGGTCAAGGCAATTGGTCGATAATTGAGGGCAACACCAGAGTCCTTGCCCGGCTTGAGGAAAGGAAGGATTGTAGCAACCCTCCACCCAGAAGGGAAGACACCCTCCAGCCAGATTCTGTTACATAAAGCTAAAAGTAATGAGATCGCCTCCTCACCCAAGTGTCGTAACATTACATATAGGATGTTGTCTGGCCCAGGAGAAGTGTCGCCGCAGAGAGAGAGAGCAGAATGCAGGTCATTCTCGTTCCCCGAGAAATCCAGGACAGTACGCTCCTTGGCTCTTAACTCATGCCTGACAGCCAGAGGTCGAGAGTCACGGCTGGAGACCTTTGCAAAAGCCTCCGCCAAGGTATTGGCCACTGTCAAACCATCCATGATCTTAATTCCATTGACTAAGCCTAAGTACAGGTGGAGAACTAGGAGAAAACTTCCTCGCCATCTTACGGACTCTCCTGAACACTTGGGTGAGTGGAGTTTTAGTATTAATTGAAGACACATAGGCCTTCCAAGATGCACGTCTGGCCTCTTTTAAAACTCGTCTAGCCCGAGCCCTTGCCCGTCGGAAGTCCTCTAAAAGAGTTGGGTCCCCACGATTGAGACAAATGCGAGAGAAAGCAGCGAGCTTCTCCAGCACAGCAGTGGTGCAGACTGGTGAATACTAAGGGACAGGACGTTTGGGAAAGTAGCCAGAAGTTCTAGGGATAGAGTTGAGAGCAGCAGAGTGGAGCATATCAGTGAAATATGTTACAGCCTCGTCAGAGCTACCAAAATCGGCTACAGATGAGACCAAAGAAGTTAGCTCTCTAAAAAACTGTCAGTCAGCCTTCTCTAATTTCCACCTAGGAAGACGAGACTGTAGTTAGTATTTGTTACCTTCTAAAAGTATAGGGAAATGGTCACTGCCATATAAGTCAGGCAACACTCTCCAAGTAAAATCCAACAGAGCACTGGGTGAGCAAAGGGAAATGTCAATGGCGGTAAAAGTCCCAGTATGGCTATTAAAATGTGTCACATCTCCCGTATTTAAAACCCCTAATCCCTCATCCTCAATAAAAGAAGCCAATAAAACACCCCTGGGGTTGACCAAACTGTCACCCCACAGAGGATGACGACCATTAAAATCACCCAATAAATTAAAGGGAGATGGAAGGTCCCGTACAAGATGGTTGAGATCACCCCTCTCAACTGTAACAGTGGGAGGAAGGTATAGACTGCACACAGTGTACGGGCGGTCCATAAAAACCTTAAATGCAACAGCCGGGAGCGGAGTGTAGAGCTGCAGGCTCGTGCATGGAATATCTTGGCGAACTAGGATGGCAGAGCCACCATGATGACCCTGCCCTTCAAATGAATTGGAATAAAATGCTGAGTATGCTGGAGGACTGGCAGGAATGTAGTCTCCAAGCATTGTCTCTTGGAGAGAAACACATGCAGGAGAGAAGCTAGAGAGAAGAACGCGCAGTTCCTCCCAAGAAGCACGCAAGCCACGGCAATTCCACTGAAGGACCTTGAACGGTGTTACTTTAGTACTGATTTTTGGGAAGCCTCACGGAGGTACTTCCCACTACCACCTCGACCTGAGGGTTTACTCAAACAATAAGATTTGTCTAATCCTGGGCCACGAGAAGAAGAGCGAACCCGAGGAGTAGTACTTGGGGCAGTAATTGGGACCCGTAAACGAGTCCCTGAAGCATCTGATATGTTAGAAGAAGATGAAGGTATATGAGCTGGGATTTTCTTTGAAACAATTACATTGGTTCTGTCCTGTACAACAGTGGTATCACTGACACAGGCAGATACATCAACATCCATAATACAGGTGGTAGAATCACTCCACTGCTCAAGCGGAAGAGAAACTAAATCTTTTGAAGTCACAACATCCGTGGCATCCACATTAACTCTGATGATCCCGAAGGAAGCTTGCGAGGAGGAACTTCTGTTGAATCAAGAGATTCATCAGAGCCACGAGAACGCTTCTGGTGAAATTGAGAGGAAACTATGGATGAGCCCACAGAGATGGTTGCCTCACAAGGTGGAACATCTATAGAGTCAAGTGCCTCAGAGGAACCACGACTTGACTTAAGTTTCCTTTTGGGAGAGCGTGTGGCAGCGTGAACCTCTACCACATGGACACCTTTAGCTAAAGTCGGAGAATTGTCATCAGTTGAAGGGTCACCAGAATGAGTGTCTGATAAAGTTTCCAAGACAGAGAAACTATTATGTAGAGTAACCTTAGAAACGTTCTCACTAGAGCAAAAAGCAGCTGCCTCTTGAGAGGGTTGAGAGGGTGCTGCAACCAATTTAGGGCGAAGGGAGGAGACATATGTCTTCACACCACCATCCTTCTGTCGCCTGAAGTTGAGTTGCCGTCTGGCACTACCTATGCTAATGAATTGAGTAATAGCTAAGTGGAGGATATCCTGCTCAAGTAGGTACATCTTACATTGGCGAGGGGTGAGCATCTCTGCAGTAACTCTCTGACCGACACTCAGAAGTAAGATGTGAGTCAAGAGCAGAACAATTACCACGCCGGGAATGGTTGTTCCAGTTCCTCTTCCCATGACCAAACTCATAACAACAGAAACACTGTAGGGGACTCTCAACAAAAGGCTTCACCTCAAATGAGGTGGGGTTAATGTTAATGCGATCTGGGATATGCGAGCCATAGAAAGTGAGGATGATCATATTTTTACTGCCTTTCATCTTCGTTACTCGTTGGACACTGTCTGGGCACATAGCGAGAATGTCCTCTTCTGAGAATTCATACAGGTCCTCATTATATATACGCCCCTTGCTATAAGATATTTGGCTCTGATTAAAACGCCCTTACCATATTTCTTTATGTGGCCCATTGGTAATAATCCAACTTCTTTCTCCAGATACCGGGAAGCATGGATAAGGTTATCACGTCCCTCCCTGTAGTAATTCACAAACCAAAAGGGTGTAGGAACCCGACGTTCCTTTGGGACATGCTCCACAGAGTCATCAAATATATTAGGGCAGTAGTCATTGTCACTGTCAACTACATTGATGGACCGCATCATCTGAGCTTTACAATGAGTATCCCCAACCGTCAGAGAATCTTTTGCCTCAAATGCATTTGTATTGAAAGTAATATAGCACCGATTAGACCTACAATCACTGTCATATGTGATTCAGATTCGAAGGACTACTCCAAAGCACTTAAAAATGGAGTGGATAGCGCCATAGGAAAGGGATGCAAGTACATTCGTTAACATCAACGTGTCCAGATCGCTAACAGGGTTCTTCGACACAACACCCGACCTGCTAGGTCTACTCTTATTTGCAGCTTTCTGCATATTACCACGACCAGAGAGTGACGTTTCGAGGGCCTTTTCGACCACCGCTCGAGGAAGAGATTGGGGCTTTTCTGTATCCATATATCATTGATTTGGTGTTTTTGGCCCCAGGAGCCAAGAGCTACTACCTACTGGGCAGATGAGGGGACCGAGCGCTGGTCGCCGTGGGCAGGGTACCTCTTGCCCCACGGGGACACTCGTTTTAAAAAGCAGCAGCCCCAATGGCTCGAAAGTTTGCCCACGACGGTGCTGAGACCCCCCTTCCCAACATCTCCCTGCCCAGACACCCAACCATCGAACATAGGACGGCCCCTAGTGGGCAGTCCCTCCGGAGGGCAGCGCTGTTGGCCTGTACTGGCAGTCTAATGCATGGGAACCATTTAGTCTGGTCTCTCACTTGCGACCTTACTAGCATGGGAAGCCCTCTCTCCCCGAAATCGGGGCAGAGCAGGGGCCGGAGCCCCCTCTAGTCTAGCTCGCCAGGTCTCAGAGACACGCAACCCCCCCACCACGTCAAGGCGGTTCCCGTTGGGGGGGTGTTGAATCAAGAGATTCATCAGAGCCACGAGAATGCTTCTAGTCAAATTGAGAGGAAACTATGGATGAGCCCCCAGAGTCGGTTGCCTTGCAAGGAGGAACATCTATGGAGTCATTGTCACTGTCAACTACATTTGTGGACCGCATCATCTGAACTTTGCAGTGAGTATCCCCCAAAATCAGAGAATCTTTTGCCTCAAAAGCTTATTTGGCAGCAGCATTTGTATTGAAATTACTATAGCACCGATTAGACCTACAGTCACTGTCATAACTGATTCGGATACGAAGAACCACTCCATAACACTTAAAAATGGAGTGAATAGCGCCATAGCAAAGGGATGCAAGTACATTCGTTAACATTAACGTGTCTAAACTGCCAACAGGGTTCGTTGACACAACACCCGACCTACTGGGTCTACTCTTATTTGCAGCCTTCTGCATACCACCACGACCAGAGAGTGACATCTCGAGGCCTGGTCGAGCACCGCATGAGGAAGAGATTGAGGCTTTTCGTTATCCATATATTATTGAGTTTGTTATATTGGCCCCAGGAGCCAGGAGCTACTACCTACCGGGCAGATCAGGGGACTGAGCGCTGGTCGCCATGGGCGGGGTACCTCTTCCCCAACGGGGCCACTCGTTTTAAAAAGCAGCCCCAATGGCTCGAAAGTTTGCCCATGACGGTGCCGAGACCCGCTTCCCCAACATCTCCTGGCCCAGACACCCAACCATCCAACATAGGGCGGCCCGTAGACGGTGGTCCCTCTGGAGGGCAGCACTGTTGACTCGTACTGGCAGCCTATTGCATGGGAACCATTTAGTCTGGTCACTGACTGGTGACTTTACTAGCATAGGAAGCCCTCTCTCCCCGAAATCGGGGCAGAGCAGGGGCCGGAGGAGCCCCCTCTAGTCTAGCTCGCCAGGTCTCAGAGACACGCAAGCCCCCCCTCCAAGTTAAGGCAGTTCCCGTTGGGGGGGGGGGGCTGTGGGCGAATGCGGTCTGATTGATGAGGGTATAATCTAGCAGCCTTGAGAAGGAAACAATGAAAAGTGTGTCGTTGAATTGTTTTAGAAATATACATGTAGCAAGATATTGTATTAGGTATTTAGCTTTAATACCTGACCACCTCACATACTCTTTTATATCCCTCCACAACTTTTCAATATTTTGAGTATGTAACTGAGAGTTGTCGAGGTCCACAAACTTAACCTTATGATTCACTCAAAAGTGCCTATTAACCTTCCTGATGTAGGGTATTATATGCATGCCAACTATAACTGTAAATAGTGGTTCCTGGTCTGATGTACTTTTGAATTAGTGGGAGAAGAGTGTTACGATTCATACGCAGGGTAACGTTATCTTGGTCCAATAACGGTATTATAAATCTGTTCTTGGACTCCCTCTCTATGCCACCAAATAGCCAGACTTGCAATAAATTACGACCCACGTTGTGCTTTTTTATAACAATTAAAGTTTCATCAATTTCGACGACAATGCCTTCACCACAGATTGGATCCTGATTGATAACCCAATTGTCACTTATTTCGCAACAAAAGCTCCTCCAATCCACACTGGTCCTTATGTTAATTCCCCAGTTAAGTACAGTATTTGTATGATTAAATGTTTTATTGCACCACAATATTATAAAGGATATTATTTTCCAAGGTTGTAGCCTAGTGTGGTCTAGAAATGTGCTCTTGTATAAAGACAGAGAGAAAGCACATCTACGTCGTTTTTTTTACTTGGGTATGGCGACGGTCTGGTGACAATGGAATTGATTAATGTCTTGTCTATATGTACACTGGTTTGGCCACACTTTCCACATGCAACACTACTCGGTAAAACACTGTGTGCCTGTAGTGTAGAAATACTAGCGTCGTTATTTCTAAAAGAGTTGTGTATAATTTCAAACGGAAGCGGAGTACAGCCTTGGCACAATGAATCCATGATTAAACTGCATAGAATGTGCGCAGGTTGCTACCCCTTTATATAGGCGCAACCTATGCGAGCGTTAAATAGGCAGTGTAGCTAATGTCAATTGGATAAAGAGAAGAAAGAAATAGGCATACACAAAATGGATGATATTCCGCCCCCTGCTTCACCGTTGACATAAACCACCAGCCAGTTAAAGGGCTAAATAGAAAGCCAGATGAACCTAAATAACCTAACCTAACCTAACCTATACTGTTATAAACATCGGGACATGACTAATAAATCGTGATCGAAAGAAATACGGGTATATAATGAATAGCCCTCCAAAAAATAGCAAAATGTTGCTATAAATCACCAGCCATATGAACTGAGTCTCAGTACAAGTATGCATTAACTGTAAATGTAGGGAAACAAAATATAATAAAAACGAATGGGTATGAAATAGAGTGGTTCACCATTGGGGTACAGATATACCAGGACCCAAGAGGCATTTAAAGGCGTATTTAGATATCCAGATGAACCAAGATAACCTAACTTAACCTAACCTAGACTATTCCTACCTTCGGTCCCTAACCTAATGTTCTTCGTGACCTAACCTAGTATCCTTAAGGCCATATCGGCAGAAGATTAATAATAATGCAACGAGAATAAAGATATGAGTAATCTATGAATTTGACGCTAAAATATAGCTTACTCATGCTATGTAACTCGAAGCATAGCAACACTGTAAAAATCCTACAATGCAATAACTGTAAATATAGGTAATATAAATATTTTAACAACGTAAGCCAGTTGTTGTTGTTGTTGATGTTCTCCCGGGGCAGAATGGCCTCCTGCCCCACAAACCCCTGGTACACTCTGGTCGCAGTGAAAAAACAAATTAAAATTAAGGAGGGGTAGTTAAATAGGCTGGTTCCCTGTTGGGGGTAAATTATACTAGGAACCAGCAGCCACATAGAGTGCTAATTTTAAGGATTAAACATGATATGAAAAAGCTTCTAGAATGAACAATGGCGTTTGTTATCAATATAACGCTTAAATATAGCTATTTATTGCTATAAATATCCATCCATAGCAACACTGTATAAATAAAACTACGCAGTAACTGTAATAGTCAGGCCATATGAGGAATTAACAAGGATTGCCAAGGAAAACACCAAACGGTGCGAGAAAACACTTGCCTTGGTAACACTGTATATGAAAATATAGGAAAATAACACAAAGTAACGGAATAAAGCTCCAAAATCGCAAAATCTGCATATAAATAACCTAAATGTGCCGGAATCCCCAGTACTGGCAACACTGTGTATGTAAAACATGGCCAATAACAAAAATATAGCCAACAAATACTAAAAAATATGAAAATATAGCCACAAGCCTAAAAATGACAATGCTGAATATAAATATTGTCAATGCTGATTAGTATAAATTAAAGGCCGTGTTTACCCCACCCAATACCCCGGATCCAATCGCTCCCCCATGCTTCTATGTGTGTTGTATGGGGCATATACCCAGGAATGAGGCATTATCAAGCCAATTATAATATCTTAAAGTAGGATCATAGTATAAGCGTGTATTTCCCCACCCAAAACCCCGAATTCCCAACGCTCTCCCCCATTATCGCATGAGGGGTGGGAAATGGGCATATTTTAGGCAAAATGGGTATTTGCAGAAGAAACACCATAGATGAAAAGTTTCTTACAATTGTCCAAAATAGTGATAAAACAATGTACAAATTAACTACTAAATAACGGTACTTCATTCAATAAATACCAATTCTTTCAATAAATAACAACATTGTAATAGAAAACATCAATAATAGATAATTACCATATATTTATAAACTTTAAGTGTACGTGTGTGAAGTGTAGCAAACATTGGTTGGTACCATAACGTTACTGTAGCTCTGGGTGGTCAAGTCACTGTTTGTGTCTTAAATATAATTATAAACAAGATCATAATATATATAACTCTATTAATCTCTACATTTCACACACCTATGATTGATGACAACTGAACAAATCCTTCAGTACTGCTCTAGGAGGCCCTCACTGCCTCTCACCAATCCTGACCTGGCTTTCATTTCAGCCAGACACACTCTCAACATTGACATAGCGGTCGGTGATCCTATACCTAGAACACAGCACTGGCCCCTAATAATCGACGTAAGACCAGTCGTCAGACCGTATGAAACGCACAACAAACCAAGATTCAACTACCGCAAGGCTAACTGGGAAGACTTCACGTCGGACCTGGAAATAGCGATCACCAGCATACCAGCTGTCGCTGAAGAGTATGACAGATTCCAAGCCTTAGTCTGGACGACTGCTAAAAGAAACATCCCCAGAAGACGCAGGAAAACCTACATACCTGGTCTCACAGCGCCAGCAAAAGACCTAGATAAAGAGTATATTCAAGCGTTCAATGAGGACCCGTTTGCTGAAGACACTCTACAACTAGGGGAAGACCTTTAAGATTCCATCAGTAGCGAACGGAAAGAACGCTGGCAAGAGGTCATTCCCAACATCGACCTGACCCACAGCAGCAAGAAAGCCTGAACAACCATCAAAAGGCTAAACTCGGAAAAGGGGCTCCAACCCCGAGTCGCAGCCATCACCCCAAACCAGGTAGCACATCAGTTGCTACTGAATGGTAAACCACTCAATAAGGAAAAGGGGCAACAAATGAGACTGAAGCAGGACATGAGCCGTGCCATGCAAGACTGCAGTGAAGACTTCGAACTATTCACACTAGAAGACCTAAACACAGCCATAACACACCTTAAGCACGGCAAGGCATCTGGCGAAGATGGAATAACCGCTGAAATGATTACACACTTCGGGGAAAGAGCTAAAGCTTGGCTACTGTCGATGCTTAACAACTGTGTATCATCCTTCAAAACACCAAAGATATGGAGAAGAGCCAGAGTGGTGGCCCTCCTAAAGCCTGGGAAAGATCCAACATCTCCAAAAAGCTACAGGCCAATTTTCCTTTTATGCATACCGTACAAATTGTATGAACGTATGATCCTGGCCCGCATACATGGAACAGTTGAAGAAAACCTGACGGAAGACCAACCTGGCTTCAGACCAGGTTGCTCATGCTGCAGCCAGGTACTAAACCTGACACAATACATCGAAGATGGCTTTGAGACAAAACATATCACAGGTACCATTTTTGTCGATTTAACGGGTGCCTACGACACAGTAAACCATAGGACACTGCTTTTAAAAGTAGCCCAAATGGTGAGGAATTCCACTCTAGTCCGAATAATAGAGTCCCTACTCGCTGACCGTCGATTCTATGTGGAAATGGACGGAGAGAAGAGCAGATGGCGCATTAAGAAAAATGGTTAGGATATGGTCATGTATCAGGTAGAATATGATAATCTAGATGGTTGGGCAGGGTAGGTTTACTATGTTTAGTTTGCAATAGCTGTATTAATAGGAGTGTTTGGTAATGATGTTCATGTTTTTAAGTTCATTGTTAAATAATTATTTATATTTGGGTGGGATATTTGGTAGTTAATGAGATCGGCACTTATGCAGTCACTTGGTTAGGTCTGGAAGATTGCAGCAGTATTGTATAGTTTAATATAGGGAGGAGAATATATATTATTCAGTCTTTTTTTTTCATTTCACATTGGCATTACAGACTTCTACATGGACTTTGACTTTCCCCAAGACCGATGGTTGTTTTGCCAGAACATACAAAATGCAAATGGTAAGGAAAAATTTTATGCTATCTTTCAGTTTCTTACAGTTAGTGTACTGGAAGAAGCTCGTTACTGAGCCTCTGACTCTATGTCTTTTTCTTGTCTCATTTTGTTAGCAGGTGTGCGGGTCAGACTTATTTGGCTCATTAATTAAATCTTTGCTTTAGTAGTGACCAGTGCTTATCCAATATTTTTTTCCAATTGTTCAACTGTGTTTGCATAGAGAGTACTGTCCAGCAAGCCCTTTCATTGGTCAATCACTCTGTGCACTAAAGTATTTCCATATGTTCAATCTCACCCCAATGTTGAACAGCTTCATTAAGTTTCCTCATAGAGTGTATTCATTAATTCCTTGGAGAATTCATTCACTGCAGTCTGTGTCATTATGTCCACGTAGGATTTTATGTGCTTTAATTAAGTCCCCATATGATCTTTTATATGCAAGTGATTGCAAGTTCAGCTGCCTCAATCTCTTTTACATCATTTCTTTTTCCTCATTCCAGGTATCTTGGAGGAGCATCAGAGGAGACGGCGTATTCGTAGGGTGATCATATGAATCCATTTGTTGCCATGGAAAATCAGGAATTCATAGCAAGATTTTGCCTCTGCAAAGATACCATGTATGATCTCATTCAAGAAATACAGGATGAACTTTTGGTGACACAAGATAGAAAAGATTACCGGTAGTACTGGCTGCTGCCAGCGTCAATATTGAAGCATTTTTTTGTTTTTCCAATTCTACTTCTCATATTTCTTTCCTTTAAACTATTATATTGTATGTTGCCTTAATTTTTGTTGAGACTATGAATTTGATGTTTGTAATAAAGGCTAAAAATATTATTTTCGTATTATATAATAAAATTAATGTATGTTTCTAGTTTTGCAGGCGTTCCTATCCCCCCTCACTTCCACGTGCTCATTGCTGTAGCTAGTATGGCAAATGGGAGCTACCAAATAGTTCAAGGAGACTGCTACAGTGTTTCACAAGCCAGCATCAGTCGCTGTGTTGCAAGAGTGTCTCGTGCAATTGCTAGACGTAGGGCGACCTACGTGAAATTTCCAAAAGCAAATGCTACGAGACAAACAGTCGATGACTTCTATGCTGTTGCTGGCATGCCGGGTGTGATTGGGTGCATTGACTGCACTCGCATACCTATTTTAAGGCCATCCAACAATGACTCGGAGTTATATCGATGCAGGATACTTCTCTCTTAATGTACAGGCAGTTTGTGATGCAAAACTACTTTTTACAAATGTAGTTGCACTTTGGCTGGGAAGTGTCCATGACAGTGGGATTTTTGAAAATAGCATGATTTGCCAATAATTAGAAGAGGACAATTACCAAGGCCATTTGTTTGGTGACAGTGGATACCCTTGCAGAGGGTACCTGTTGACACCAGCACCAACACCAAATGATAGGCCTGTAGACCAACATGTAGAGGCATACAACAGGAGTCGTGTCAAAACACGCAATGCAGTTGAGTGGGCTTTTGGAGTTCTAAAACGTAGATTTCCTGCTTTGGGAAAAGCAATTAGGACAAAATTGAGTACGACAAAAACGATAATTGTGGCAGCAATAGTATTACACAACTTGGCTGTGAATACCATAATTTTAGAGGAAGATGTTTATCTGGGTGATGAGCAGGCAAATGGGGAACAAAAATATGCTCCTGAAAATCCATGAAGGAATATCACTGGCCATACTAAACGTGATCATATTATTCGTACTTACTTTTGAGATGTTTAGGAGTATTGCACTCTTTTCAATGCCTTTTTCTTCAACACCATACGACCCCACAGGGCCTGATGGTAGGACAATTAAATTTAAGATAGAAATAATATTGTGTTATTTTTCTATGTACACTATATTTATCCAAATATATAGTATTTTTGTATAGCATATGATTATTCTTAACCTTACACCAACTACTATTGAATTATGTCTGGCAGGTTACACAATACCTTAGCTTATAATAATACTGTACCTTATAATAATACCATAGTTTATAGTAGTGTATGTATGGCAAAAGTAATTAGTGTATATTCACTTCATTATATGATCATGGTAGGTAATGGTAGACCGTTACCTACAGTACTTAAAGAACAATTACCGCTCTTAGCAAGTAGTGTATAAATGAAATCTGTGGCCAATCATAAATGTCTCCTGATTGTAGATAGGTAAAGAAAAGTTGCATTCCACTTCTAGAAAGACAAATATATTGTGAGAAAGGAAATCACAGACGGTAAAACAATACTATAAAAAGGTTACAATAAACAATAATACATAAATATTTTATAACAAAATAATACCATACATATATAAGTATTAATATAGAATAAACGCTTTTATAACAAGCAAGGGACATGAAATAACAGACTGTAAAAAAACCCTACATATATGAATAATAATACGTACGGTCTGCAAAAAAAGTTTCGTTACCATCCTTTTAACAGTGTGATGTAATGTTGGTAGGCCTGACTGGCGAGTCAGGTGTGACGTGAGTGTCTTATATACCTCCGTCACCCTGCCTTTCCCTCAGTGTCTAATGGGCAGGGAAGTAGGAATGACGTTCTTTCAGCCAGTGCTATTTTTTTCTGGGTATTTCACAGTTATTCTTGTTCTAAAATACTAAAACGTATTTCCTTATGTTTAATGATGAATAGTTAAATAGTAAGAGTTCTTGAACACTCAAAACTTAATTTAAAATCAGCTAAACTTTTGATATAAAAAAGAAACTGAATGCGTTATGTTAAGTTGTCACTGCCGCAGCCCGCATATTATCGAACGGGGGCAAAGACGATACTCGAACCGCATGTCTCGGATGACGAGGCACCAGCTGCCCAGTCGGCCAAGTACCAACCTTGCCACGCTTACCGATGCTAAAATTAATGTAAGGATGGTAACGAAACTTTTTTTGCCGACTGTACATAAATTATAATATATTAAAATAAATAATAATATAAATAATTATATATTATTAAAAGCTTTTAAAAAACAAGCAAGAGACATGAAATCAAAGAATATAAAAAATATTATGTAAATAATATGTTAATATTAATAATGATACATACAAAAATTATAATATATTAATATAAATAACAATACATATATAAATAATAATATATTAGAAAAGGCTTTTAACAAGCAAGAGACAAAATCACAGATTATAAAAAATACCATATAAATAATGTATTTATATAAAAAAATGCATATTCTGTATAAATCATAATAATATAATGTTAATGTAAATAATATTACATGCAATAGAATGCCTGCAATCTCTCTCAACTTTGTGTCTTTGGCCATTTTTAATAATAATCATAATAAGCATAATTTATAACCATAAGCATAATTTATAATATTGCACATGTTCAACTGTTTATTGCACTTCTTTATAATATTAGATTTCAAATCTGGCCATTTGTCTTCTCATCATTTGCATTTTCAGCTTTAAACAGTTCTTCTCCAAATCTTCCTTTTCCCGAAAACTGGCAAGTTTCTCCTCTAAAATGTTCTTCTCCAACTCTTCCCTGGCACGTCTCTCCTCTAAAATGTTCTTGTCTAACTCTTCCTTTTCCCTAAGACTAGCACGTCTCTCCTCATCTTCCTGACACAAATTTTTAAAATGTTCCACACGTATCCTTGCTACTTGTATTAATAAGTCACTTAGCATGATGTTTGTGTCTTCTCTGATGTGGCTGCCTGATGGTACAGAATTTTCTTGCATGCTTTCGTTTGCAAATTTTAATTGTCGTTTTCACCTTTTTTCTGGCCTCTTTAGTGAACCTAATAGACTAAGTCTCTATGTACTGCCTTACTTGTATTTCCTCTGACTGGTATAAAGTCCCTGTTAATGTTCTCTAGTGGACTAAGTATATTTCCTGCTCCTTTGCTTGTACTGGCTGAGTCTGGCTCTACTAATACCACCAGTACCACTAATACTACCAAACGCTCCAGCTCCGATAGGTGCATAACTTTTTTTATTGTATCGCACTGTTGGTTCCTCAAATGTGGCTACAACAGCAGAATTGTTTGCAGCCCTGCTGTGAGGCCCCAGCTGGTTAGGTAGTCCTGTGGCATCCAGTAGGTCGGCATCTATAAAATCATCCTTGCCGACAAAAATGGTGCACACTGGAGTATCCTGACTCTCTTGCTTGTCCTGCTGGATGATAGCAGCTGCAAAGAAAATAAAAGTTTTGAGAGAAATACCTACTGCATAATAATCATTCAAGTATCTGAATAACATTTAACTGTAGTAAGTTCCATAGATAAAAATAAAAAGGGAGATAGATGGCTATGGAGTGCTATAACTTGGACGACATGAGCATCTTATAAATAAATTATATTGATGTTTGCATAATTGAAGATGGCACTAAATAGGAAGAAGATTCATGTGTCCAGCAAAATTATCTGTATACTTTATTTGCATGTGAGAAACTGCAGATGAATTTTCATTATCATCTATATCTCGTTTCCAGTGAAAAGGCTCGTGTGATGCGCACTAAAAACTCCAAAGCTGCAATTGCAAATTATATAATTGAAACTGTGATACAAATTTGTTAGGCTATATGGTAAACTTATCCAAGGTACACTCGTGATACGTAATCCCTGACCAGAGACGAACGGCAGGCATCACACATACCCAGCATTCGAACACAGCCTCTGTATGTGTACTGAGTGGGGAAATGAGCTATACCAGGTGATTCGAAGCTCCTCACACTCCGGTCGGAAATTATGTATCACGAGTGTACTTACGTTTCACACTGTCACAGTCAAATTCACTTTGAGGGACCTTGAATTCATATTTGATAAAATCCATGATGATTTTTGTGTCTTCAGATTCAGGAGGGGGAGGATCACCACCACCAGTCTTCCGAAGTTTACGGTTGTACATGGTATGTTCTTTCTTGGCACTGAAAATGTATAATTACCATAATTAATGCTAAATACTACAATTATCAATTAGTTTTGCTTATTTGTTGTAGAAAATAACTAAATACTATCTCTGTTTTTGGATCTGATAATGGAACGATGCCAATCTAGCACTTTTATGAATTACATCAACACAGGCTAATATAATTCTGGAAGTACGGTCAAACCACAAATACTAAAACAGTAAGGAAGCTCCTTATGTTTCTACCCAGGTGAACAGGCTCTAGAATACACGGTACAGTTTATTGGTAATACACAGGTAAGCAGTACATATAAATATAGGGAAGACCAGCCTGTCATGCAGTGTTGTCGGGGAGTCGGTAGTTGCAGTGGAGCGTCTGTAGTAGTGTAGAGCAGGAGCACTAAGTGTGGTCAGAGTGGGAACACGTGTGTATGCAGGTGTATGATGACGGCAGGAGCGGGGCAAGACCTTCCTCTATAGTAGCTCGCTGGATAGTCTGACTTCTGGGCGAAGCCTCCCCTTTTTATTCACTCGCTTCCAGATTCCCGGCTGTGGCGTGGCCACGTGACCCCGCGCCTCAATTGGCGTACTGCACCCCTTTTGACTCATACCTGGGAGAAAGTAGAAGGCCAACGACTGCAGTCCGAAGAGAGGATTAAGCTGTGTCAGGGGAAAGGATTAGCGTACCCGTCAGGCTGTGGCTGTCTGAGGCTGGGGGAAGTACAAAGAAGCAAGGAGTGGCATACCAGCACATGGAATGTACAAAGGAATAAGGAGTGGTGCATAAGGCGCCACTACATTACCCCCCCTCCCCCCAACAGAATTATTTTATTAAGGGAGAGGGGATTGATTGATTGATTTTTTATGCAACTAAGCATCTGGCGGCGCAACAGCTAAGGTGATTTACCGACCAACATAAAATTGTCATCTACATAATTAATAAAACATGAACACCCAAAAGGGATAGGCACCATGATTAAAAAAGACACACAAACTAAAAAGCACATTATTACTAAAACGACCCGTCAATAAAAAAAAAAAAATCAAAAAATCTAAAAACCATAAATATCATAAAATCATATTTTGTGGAGAGGGCCAGCCTCCTCCACATAGGAGAGGGTGTTCCCTACTACACTACAAGCCTCCTCCCCGAGCACCTGGGAGAGACTGTAAGAACCGTCACCCACCCGGCACTCGGAGAGATGCCTACGATGCAGGTCCTCAAGGCTGTGACACTCGACAATAAGATGCCATACTGTCAAAGGGACCAGACAATCATCACAGTAGAGAGGGTGAGCCCTCTCCATTAAAAAGCCATGAGTCAATAATGTGTGGCCAATGCGGAGACAGACAAGAGCCGTCTCCCACAGGCGGGACAGGCCACTGTAGCTCCACAAACCAAGGCGCTGGCGGATGTCGCGGAGCTTGTTAGCCCCGATGGCGTCCCATCTGTCCTGCCAGCAGGAACGAACGGTAGCATCTATGCAGGGTCGAAGGTCAACTGCAGGAACAGGATGACGCCTGGCAGGAGGCCAAGAATTGGAGACCGCAGCCTTAGCCAGGGCGTCAGCCCGCTCATTCCCATTGACACCCACATGGGCCGGGACCCAACAAAATGTTACTTTGAGGCCATGACGACCCAGGAGGAAAACCACTCAAGAATGGCCAACACCAGGGGATGGGAAGAGTTAAAATTGCACCAGGCCTGCAAGGCATACAGGAATCGCTAAAAATAGTAAACGAAGGCTGAGGGAGAGTAAAAATCACTTGGAGGGCATATAAAATGGCCGAGAGCTTAGCAGTAAAAATTGGCTTGACAGAAGGAAGACTGCCACCACGACAAAAGTCAGGAAAGAAAATTCCAAAGCCAACTCCAGCATCAGACTTTGACCCATCAGTGAAGGCATGTTCTAAAAAGAGGGAACGAGCCACTGGTGGAGGAAGAGATTCCTTCTTGTTTGTAAAGCAGGTGCAGGGGAAAACTTCTGGACGAAGCCATGGAGCCACCCTAGGGACCCTCACAGGACAAATCTGGAAGTCATCATTGCCCATCTCCTTCATAGCCTTCCTGACCCGGAAGCCAAAGGGCCATGGTGTACGAGAATGTAAAAGGTGGTACTGAGACATGATATCAGATGACACCGCCAAGCAGGGAAGGGAGTCAGGAAGTCGATGTAATCGATGCCAACAATGAACCATCAAGGACTGGGGACGGAGATCAAGAGGTGGCTCATTAGCGTCCAGCAGGAAACTGGGGATTGGGGATAACCTGAAGGCTCCGGTCGCCAGACGTACTCCAGCATGATGAACAGGGTCTAAAACTCTGAGACGGGCATCGGTGGCAGAGGAATACACCTCACACCCATAGTCGAGTTTTGACCTAATAAGAACATAGTATTTACTAAAGTTTTAGGTACTACCACAGTATAATATTAACTATCATCCACAAAAGTTTTGACATAATATAGGATTCCCTCATTTAATTCAAACTGGTCTAAAGTGGCTCGGGCCATTTTCCGCCTGGGCACTTGACTGTCTCAAAATATTCTATCAATTCATTCCATGTGGCATCATCTCTTTGTGCCTGCATAAATGCTTCCTTCGTTAACCCCAACCATGTGAATACCGCTGGGCGTGATATTACCCGTACTGGCCTAGATAATTGGTCTGCTATGGCGTTGTCTTTATCTTTCACATATTTTATCTGGTAATTATATTCCCTCATCTCTAACATCCATCTTGTAACTCATGGTGACTTTGTTCTTCGTCGGAAAATACTTGTTAGTGGTTGATGGTCCATTGGAATTATAGATATTGTTCCCCACAAATAATGGTGATAATTGCGACACGCCAATACCACTGCCATTGCTTCCTTATCAGTGACACTATACCTTTTTTCACAAGAATTAAGTTTCTTGGAGAAGTAACCCAATGGTAGGACTGTCTGGTCTACTTGTACAGTACCTGATGTAAGACCGCTCCTACATACTCATCACTAACATCTGTGACTAATACTAGAGGTAATTCTGGTTGATATTGAGCAAGAAATGGAGGTATCATTAATTTTTCCTTTAGTTTATCGAAGGCTTCCTGACATTTATCATTCCATTGAAAAACAGTGTTAGCCCTCGTAAGATTTGTTAAGGGTGTGGCAATTTTGGAAAAATTTGGTACAAAGCTCCGGTAAAATCCACATATTCCGATGAAACGCCTGACTTCTTTCACATTCCTAGGTGGTAACTGTTTACTTATTGCCTCCAAATTCTTACGATCTGGCAGACTACCATTCTTAGATAACTTATGCCCCAGAAACTTTACTTCTCTTTTGACAAAATCACACTTGGTTAGGTTTAGCTTTACACCATGTTCACTGAATAATTGAAATAATTTCCTAAGGCGTTGCATTAATTGTGAAAAATCATCAGCCCATATAATAACATCATCCAAATAATTTTTAACCCATCCCTCACGTAATAATGGTGTTAATAGTTCAGCCATTTTACGTGAAAATATGGCTGGTGCACAATTCAATCTAAAGGGTAACCTTCGGAAACGGTACAATGATACACCATTCGTAAAGGTAGTTAAGTTCCGACTTTTCTCATTTAACTCAATTTGGAAGTATGCATCTTTTAAATCTAAGGGTACATAAAACTGATGCCCGGCTGCATGTCCCACTAAATCATCCAACCTAGGTAGTGGGAAAACATCTACCGCTAAGTGCTCATTAACCCTTCTAAAGTCTAGGCACATTCTTTTACTTCCATCTGGTTTGTTAACAAGCACAATAGGTGATAACCACGCTGCACTTGAGGGTTCGATCACTCCTCGTTCTTCCATCTCACTTAACATATTACCTATAGTTTCTTTTGCGTGTTCGGGATATTGATACATCGGGGATCTACAAAGGTTCGAATTTTATACTTCTATGTTGGCTGATTCTCCTTCAATTTTTCCAAGTTCTTTATCACCAAGCATAAACAATTCATCATGGCCTAGGACAACATGTGTTAGCTGCCTTCGTTGTTCTTCATCTAGATGTTTCCAGTTTTGTATATTAATTAATAGTTGCAATCTTCCTTGTCTTGTACCTTGCTCTGTTACTTTATCATGGTGTGGCATCAATTCATTGGCTATTGTTACTATATTTACCGGGGATTTAAGCTCAAAATTAATTGATGAATAATCCTCAATAAGTGCTACTATGGTATTTTTCTTTACCAACTTCGATATTTTGGTGGTATTATCTAGGGTAATGAGAACAGTTCCTTCCGCATCTACCGTTACTAACAAAGGAGTAGTTTGTGATGAGCAATGTCTGTGGGGCCTAATCAATAGTGTTGTACCCGGTGACTCACTCTCTTTCGTATGTATGACCTTGGCTTGGGACGGTTCTAACTTTACACTATTCTTTACATGTACCTTTCTTCGATTTCCATCAAGAATTTGAGCTTTAGTATGCTCCCTTATTTGTTGGATAGTTTGTTGTCACAACCGTATATGATTTACTTGATATGGTGCACCTCCCCATATCATTTCCTTATCCTTACAATTCCAAGTTAAGCTTGATTTACTGATTATCTCACAACCCAGCAAAATTTTCCTGTCCGAATATAAATCTGGTACTACAGTTACCCACTGACTACTTACTCCCTGATCTCCCACATGGACTTCAATCTGCACAATACCTAGTACACTCATGATACATAATCTCTGACCAGGGAGTTAGCCAAAATCTTGGCGAGACGACGGCAACTGAATCAGACATGATCAAATACCAGAAGAAAGCTTTAGTGGTTCACTGAACAAAGTTCCGAGCATCTTTGAATCAGCTAACTCGATAATTGATCAGCAAGAGATATTCTTTGGAACGAGACATGTGCAATAACATATCCAAAATAATTTTCATTACACGGGTTCACGGAGCCTATACTGTGGCCAAGGAATACAATGTGTTTTTACCAACTTATATATATATATATTTTTTTTTTTTTATTAATTGTGCCGTAGCATCAATCAAAAGGCAGGCAACAATACATACGGGTAGGCGGGACCCATGAGAATACAATGACTACAACCACACATACACACGCACAAACACACACACACCACACACACACATCACGAAAACATAACAGAATGGAGCACAAGCATACAGACAAATATTTACATTATGACCTATTTAAATCCACCAAAACAAGGGTGGCGTACCAGAAGTTCCTCCAGAACCTAATGGTTCAGCAGGTGTCGACAAACCACATCAAGTGGCAGGCCGCGGGGCAGCAAGTGTCGGACAGTGGGGCAGGCCAGGCAATAGTGTTCTATAGTGTTAGCACGAGGCGCTCGACACAAGCGACACTCAGTGAAGGGAGGCTCAAGTTCAAGTTCAAGTTTTAGGGTCCCGCAGAGGGCCGCTCATGGGCGGCATAATATGCGGGGGTTGTGCGGGGGATTTAGGGACCCGGGGCAGGATTAGAAAGAGGGTTAGGATAAGGGTGGATTGGGTCAGGGACTGTGGGTTGAGGATTAGGATTGTGGAGGTAATGATTGGTGATCCTATTTCTAAACGTGTCAAGAGTGGGGCTATTAACTACGTGAGATGGGAGATGATTCCACTCTTGGATGCTGCGGGGAAAGAATGAGTGCCTAAATATATCAGTGCTTGTCTGGTATGTATGGTATTTTAAGTTGTGGCTGCCTCTAGTGGATCGTATACTTGTAGGGTGTAGATATGTGTCTTTGTCTATGTCAACTAACTTGTTTGTGATTTGGTATATCATCTGTTGTCTGTGTATCTGTCTTCGTGTTACTAATGGGTCTAGTTTTGTGTCTTGTTTAAGCAAAGTGACTGATGTAGTGTGTCTGTAATCACGTCTGGCCCATCTTGCAGTCTTGTTTTGTATGGACTCTAATTTATTGATATTATTGTAAGTGTGTGGGTCCCAGACGGTGTCGCAATAATCTAAATGTGACCGAACGAAAGTGTTATATGCAATAATTTTGGTGTCTGTGTTACACCTGCTGAAGTTCCTGCGCAAGAACCCCAGGACCCTACTAGCTTTAGCCCTGATGCTACCTATGTGTGTGTTCCACCTCATGTCCGCTGAGATGTGGACGCCCAAGTATTTGTAGGAAGTGACTGTGTTGAGGTTGGTGTTGTGTAATTGGTATGTATATGGAATGACATTATGGGCACGGGTAAAACGGATGTGATTTGTCTGGTCTAAATGTCATCTGCCACTTGACTTCCCAGTCTTCAAGTGCAGTTAGGTCGTCCTGTAGTCGAAGGCAGTCATTCCTATCTTTAATTGGTCTGTAAACAAAGCTATCGTCTGCAAAGAGTCTAGTGGTAGAGGAAAGTGAAAGTGGGAGGTCATTAATGTATGAAAGAAAGAGAAGGGGACCCATGACAGTGCCCTGGGGTACCCCAGAGGTCACAGGAAAAGATGGAGACTGACTACCGTCAAGAACTACACGTTGCTTTCTGGTAGTCAAGAACGTTCTAATCCAGTGAAGAAGTTGTCCCTGTATGCCATAGAATTCTAATTTGTGTAGTAGTCTTTGGTGAGGGACTTTGTCGAAGGCTTTGGCAAAGTCTAATACTATGGCGTCAACCTGTCTAATTTTTGTGTCATTGAGGGACTGCAAGATGTCATGAGTAGTTACCAGTAGCTGCGTCTCACACGAGCGTTTAGGCCGAAAACCGTGTTGATTGTCAGTCAGTATATTTTGCCTATCAAAGTGGTCCATTATGTGTCTATGAATAATGTGTTCTAAAATTTTGCAGGGGACTGAGGTAAGTGAAATAGGTCTATAATTAATGGGAAGGGTTCTGTCTCCGGATTTAAAAATTGGGGTCACATTTGCCAAAAGCCAGTCTTGAGGGCGTTCACCGGTCTGTAAAGTCTGTGAGAATATAACCTGCAGGACAGGGACAAGAACGCTAGCGTTAGCCCTCAATATCCTGCAGGGTATATTGTCTGGTCCAGTCGCTTTGTGTATGTCTACCTCAGATAAGAGTTTCTCAATTCCTTGGGTGTTTATATGGATGGGAGGGATAGGTGGGTGTGATGGTGTTGGCATGTCTGGTAAGTGTTCATGTTCATGGGTAAAAACGGACTGGAATTGTGTGTTAAGGGCGTTGGCTTTGTCTTGTGGGTGTGTAACCAAGGAATTGTTGTGTAGTAATGTTGTAATACCGGTCGAGTCTTGTTTGCGTGCTTTAAAAAAGCCGAAGAATTTTTTGTGGTTTTGTGTGTTGTCTGCGAGGAAAGTGGATGTGTATTTAGTTTCTGCTTGTTTAGTTTCTTTCTGTAGTGTTTTCTGTATGTTTTTGTATTCTAACCAGTGTTATGTATCGTTGTATCGTTTTGCTCTGTTGTATGTCTTTACCTTGTTTCTGTGTAGTCTCTTTAATTGTCTATTGTACCATGGTAATGACCGGTTATGTGTGATGGTTTTCGTGGGTATGTGCTTGTCCATTGTGTCACGTATAAAGTCACGAAGTCTGGTCCAGTTTGTTTCCACAGAGCTGGCCATTGGGTCTGAGTCAAGGAACGAGTCACAAAATTCAACTAAGTCTTGGGTAATGCCATCCATGTCAGCTCTGTTGTACATGTAAATTGTCCTGGGTAATTGTTTTTGTGTTGTTGGCTTGATGTTTGCGTCAATGAGTACCATCTCATGGTCACTAAGACCAGGTAGTACCCGTGTCCGTGTAATTAAGGAAATGTTGTTTGTGAGAAATAAGTCTAATATGTTGGATGTGACCCCGTGTCTTATGTTAGGATTATGTCTTTCTACACTGACTTGTGTGCGTGTTGGTTCGAGTACTGTTTGGGTAAGTGAGTGGGTGTTAATGATGTCAATGAAATTTTCATGTAAGAGTTTCCTATCAGTCTGTAATAGTAAGTCGCCTTCATGGGTGGGATTGTCCAGTGTCGCCTGTGCTGTCCAGTTTATGTCGGGAAGGTTAAAGTCACCAGCCAACCATATATTTTTGGAGGGGTCAATTTTAGATAAACAATCGTCAAGGGTCTGCAGGTATTCTAAGTTTAAATTTGGGGGACGATAAAATGATCCTATAATGAGTGTCCTGCAGCCCTGTATCTGTATTTTAATCCATATAATTTCAGAGTCCGCGTTCAGTTCGGTGGCTGGGGTCGCAACTAGTCCTGGCTTTGTCGCAATTAGGACTCCGCCATGGTTATCGTCTATTCTGTCCTTCCTGTGTAGGGTCATATTATAGGGACTGTCCGTCGGGAAGATTTCACTGTCCTGGATGTCAGGTGTGAGCCAGGTCTCTGTCCCTATTATCATGTCGGGGTCATAGGTCTGGAGGGTTTGGTGAAAGGTGGCTCTTTTGTTTATGATGCTGTGGAAGTTGATGACTAGGGTACGGAGGGAAGACAGTTTTTTATGGGTGATGGAGTCGAGTGTGGTGTTGGTGGTAGAATGGGGTGTGAGGATTGATGATCTATTGGGGATGGTGATTGGTGTTATGGAGAATGAGTGTTCACTATGGAGAGTCTGGTTGGGTGTAGAATGGTTTGGGAGTGGAGGAGTGGATGATGCGAAGTTAAGGGAAGTCATGTCTTGCTGTCGGTTTTGTGTAGGGGAGGAATTGTCTCTGTTGCGTCTACCTAAACGTCGGGTGATCCTATCTAATGGTGAAGGTGTGTTGTGAGTTGTGGGTGGTGGTGAAGATGAAGTGGTGGTGTCTAATAAACTGAATCTATTTGTGTAGTGTATTGGGGAGTGAAAAAGGGAGGAGGTAAAATTGGGCGCACCACAGTCCCAGCAGATCCACGAAAGGCTCCGACCCTCCAATCCGTCGAACGCCGCCGTGAAGCCCCCAACACAGCTTACATGATACCAGCCTGCATGCTGGGAAACCTCACAGCAGTGATCGCACTGGATGGCCCGCTGGCCCCATTTGACCGCCCGTCGGCATAATTGACAGGGGTACTTTGGGGCGTGGGGGCCTGGGTTGATCAGAGCCCCTGTGTCACCACACAACATAAGGAGCAACAGGGCACCCCGGAGATTGCCCAGGCAAGCCACCTTTAACCCTTGAGGGCCCTTAGGGGTGCCCAGGTTCCCAAACAGGTGTGTGTATATGGAGGTGTGGGTGTAGATGTCTTGTGTTAGTGAGTCTGGTGTGTTGGTATGTGTGCAGCCAGTGTTTTTATTGTCATTGTTGTAGAATATTAAAACTAGTGAACAGTATGTGTAGAATATTGTTAGTGTACATGTGTATGTTGTTTTGTGTGGGGTGCGTCTGTACATGTTTATGAAGCACTAATATAAATATACAATACAGACTTACCCCTGTACCGAGACAGTCTGCACGGCTGCAGGAAGGAATAAAATGTAAACAAACCCCTAACTTATGTCAGGGGTCAGTTATATAAAAAGAGAGAATTGATAATAAAACCTATGAATTTAACTAAAAAGGATATACAAATGTTAAAAAGATGATAAATTACACTAAAAAAAAGAACTATTATTAAAAATTGTGAAAATTGAGGGGTGAGGGACGGTGTTATATTGAGGGAGGGTCTATGTAAATTTAAAAGACACTAAAAACGGTAATAAAAAGAAGTAAAAGATGACGTGAAATGACAGCCAGAACAAACAATCTCGATACTTATCTTGATGAAATGTGATGATATGAAGGATTCGTTAATTAAAAAAGAAAGGAAAGGATAGATGAGGAGGAAGACGGTGCTCGGGGAGGACACGTCCGAGTCCTGGGACCGCACAATGAGGGAAGGCTCACCCTGCATCCTAGCAACCTGCCAAGGTGGCCTGTAGCCAAGCCTCAAACGAGCAGAGACTACATTGTGCCTCCGAATTATGAGGCCTCGACGACGGTAGGAATATTTGTGATGGCAGACAGACTCGTAATGTGTGATGGAGATGTTGAAGGGCCTCTCTGCATCCCTGCGTCGCCGTACAGGGAGGAGAGCAGCGGAGCGGACTTTAGAGAGGTTACATGTCAGAGAGAGAGGACGTCCAACACCACGAGGAGGCAGATGGCAGGCTTCCTTTGCGAGTCTGTCAACTGTACCATTGTGACGTAAACCTACATGGGATGGCACCCATAAGAATTTGACAGTCAAGTTACGATGACGCAATAAGGCCAAAAACGATAAAATCTGCTGAACAACAGTAGAGTGTGTGGGCTGAACACTAGAGAGGGAATGAAGGGCAGGTCTGGAGTCACAAAAAATGGCAGCATTAACTCCACGTTGACAAACAAGACTAACAGCATTCAGAATGGCATACAGTTCACACAATGTTGAGCTAGAGTGGTTACAGAGACGACGGCCAACCCAGCCCCCTGGAGGTGACTCCATGACAGGTGAGAAAACGGCACAACTTGCTGCACCATCCACTTCCAATGAGCCATCAGTGTAGAGGTAGTATGGATCTGTGATGGAGGACGTCACTGTTTCTGTGTTCCAGAGCCAACTGCCGCTGTGGAGAAGGCAGCTCCGACTTGGAAGTAGGTGTGAAGCTCACGTCAGGTGTTGGTAGCATCCACGGAGGGGGTCCTGGGGGGACGTCTGCCACCATTATATCTATATTAAGACTACGGAGCATAGAGGAAACAGACCTTATAAGAGTACGTCCAGCAGGCAGTATGGGATTCCATAATTAGAAATACGGGGGCACTACTTTGTTTGACCAGGGATGGAGAGGAGGTGAGGAGGGAGTAGCCTACTCTATTTCCTTCTCATTCTTCTT
Organism: Petrolisthes cinctipes; assembly: GCA_033782935.1. Lineage (NCBI taxonomy): Eukaryota > Metazoa > Arthropoda > Malacostraca > Decapoda > Porcellanidae > Petrolisthes > Petrolisthes cinctipes. The sequence goes on from JAWQEG010000411.1 coordinate 212,827, forward strand.
CCGGCTTTTGGTTTGACAGGTAAGAGCTGAGCTCTCGTTATATATATATTGTATTTTGAATCTTGTGAGTGGTGAATCAATTAGTCCAGTGATTGAATTTAAATAACTGAAGAATATTGTGTGTTCACGTAAGGACATAGTTACTAATGTATGTTTTTTTTGCTCTTACTCTGCTTCCAGCTTTTAGTTTGACAGCTGGGAGAAGCAGGCATTTATTAGTAACAAACCCTTAAGCAACTTGACACACATGTAGTGAATAATACTAATAATAACTGTATCAATTCACAATTCGAATAATATTATTAGGATACTGATGTTAGGATGTATTAGGATATTGATGTTTATGATGTGATTTTTTTTAAATATTGTGGTCATTGTCTTTGGTATGTGGCTTTATGTGTGTTTAGCTCTGTCAACTGGCGAGACATGGAATTCTTCCTGTCCTAATTGACAGAATGGGGAGTAGGAACTATTAATAAGGGAGGGAGGAAATATTATTGTATTATTATATAAATATACTCGTGTGAACATATTATAAATAAAAGGGTTTATAATTAGTTGAATATTTCCATCACCTATAAAACAAATAGACTGTGATCCTATATAGATATTAGTTCTCAATTCACATCACTGATCATACCCCCGTTAAAATTGTAGTCTGGGTTGCTTACTCATGCGCCTAAATAAGCTAACGTTATGCTACCCTTCCGGTGTGTGTTCACTTGGTTCCTCTGATCGACTTGGGTCTGGTGGTGGCAGCGTATATCTAGTACTGAGGAGGGACTCGACTTGTCCTGTTCCTCATCAGTCTCTTGCTTTTTTTTCAGATCGGGTTGATCCAGCTAAAGGATAGAGTAGTAGCATACACTGGTGGCTTTTGTTTTGTTAAGGGCAGTGGGTTTTGATTTCCTTCCAGAGTAAAGTAAATAGATATATTAATGAGGGGAACAAAAATCTCGCTTTCACACCTGGCAACGCTGGTGAGACACCGAGTCCGAGAGAAGCGGGAATTGGCCCATTTACAGGCTGGCATCGGCGTTTGAATGGGCATGCAGGCAGGGAGGACCTTGCTTTCTACGTGCTAGTGCCACTCCTGCTAGAAGAAGCAGCGATCGTCAAACATGATGTTGGATGGGAGGAGTTCCATGATAGCCGTGTAATCTGTGGTCTTTCGTTGGGACATAACTACAAATAATAGTGGAAATTGTTTTGTGCAGTCACCAAACTTGATATAGCTGTGAATGCTGACAAGCTGTACAAATGGCTCCCTGACAACTTTAAAAATTCCATCAATAAACCAGATCTTGGACTTGCTAAGGAAGGAAAGCTGAAGAAGAGAAGCAAATATCAAGTGACGGTGACCTTCATGGTGAATATCTCGTTGGAGAAAATCACTTGGGATATGAGCAGTAGCAATCCCGAAATCCAAATCAGTTGGGTGCTTTGGTCGCAGCTGTTGTCGGGCACGGTTGGCAGTTCTCTGCAGGTTGGATACTTTTGGCAGTTAAACTTCGTCAGTTGCAAGTGTCAATAGTGTATCTGTAGCAATCTTCCCAGAAGATTTATAGATATCTTCCCTGGCTGCTGCTTTAACCAGAGATATGGCTTGTGCTCGAAGTTTTGCCCCTGGGTTGCCTCCGTGGTTGTATCTCTTGGGACTTCTGGTAAAGATGTTACCTTGCTGACTGACACTAGCTAAACACCTGTTCTTCTTTGTACAGATGCTCCAGATCCATGACGTTGATACCGATGCTACCCGCTTTTTGACGTACTGGAATCCAAGGCATCTGTGAGAAGATCACCTCCTTTTCTTGAATCACCTACTACATGGTAGGATGTTGGGGCATCTACCATTATGTCAGTGGGAATTGGTACGGTGGTAAGGGATGTTTCCACAACTTGACTGACCTCTTCCACAGGCAGGCTGACATTGAAAAAAGGCAATGGGCTTGGTTGGGTTAACTCCTCTGAAGGGTCATCTATGGTTGATATACTTGGTTATGCTATTGTTAAGTACTCGGAAGAGTTACATGCGACTGAGATTCTGTGAAGCTATCAGTGCTCATTTCTTGTACAGTACGTTGTTGAGCGAACACTTATGGCACACCCAGACAGGCAACTCTATCTCTCTCTTGTTCAGTTTCCTGTAGAATTCTCTTGTGATACCTGAAGCAAAAATCCACAGTAAGTTCATAAACTGTCTATTTCATTACCACTATACTCATCATAAACCTTGCATAGGTTAAAGGTAGTGGTGTAGTGATTATTTATAAGAAAATTAATATGAAGAAGCTGTGAATAATATTTTTTTTCTATGAATTGTTTACGATTCTTTTTTCTCGGCACATTGTAAGCCTTCTCAGATTGAAGTCTATTACCCAAAGTTAGTTATTTCCCCGTTAATACAGTACTGTATCATTAAAAAAAAATATATTACATACTAGAGTTACAAGTTCTGTGCTGCCATGCATTGCAGCTATCACATTGCATGGCTTCCTGGCGTGGTCTTACGTCTCCTTCACACACTACACATGGAAAGTGAATCCAGTCCTTAGGTCTTACGGTACCCATTATAAATGGCTTGAAGGCTTGGAGTTGTCTTTGCTGTACTCCCAGAATTGTGACTGACTGAAGGCATTGTGTTGATACTGTCGAAAGTTCTCCTGAACTACTGGTAAATACACTACCATTAAACAGGCAGTTAGGCCTATTGTGTCAGTCGAGACTGTGAAAACAAGCTGTTCTTTATAAACAGTTCCTAAACTATTAGTTAACAAGTAGTTATAGGAGCTAAAATGTAAAATATTAACTGGCCTTAAGTCGGTGCATTGGGACCATAAAGGATGGTACAGTCACTCATAAAATTTAGACCCCCCAGACCAGTCACCTTCTTATACGTGTGATATCGGTTCTGGCAACAGTGTACGTGACGTCAGTGATGGCGTTTGAGATATGAAGTTGATCTGCTCAACTCACTCTGAACTAAGGGTAGATGAGACGAAGCATAAGTTGGGATAATGTCTCGAGCAAACCAGCCTTCCTACAAACACCACACACACCACCACCTCTGACGTCAGGTATGTACTTGACTCTCAGTCTTCTTTGACTTGCTCTGGTGCTTCGACCCCTACCCACTCCTGGTCCTCGTCTCACTCTCCTGCGTTTGCCCAGAGTGACACATGAGTCAAGCTCTCCTTTTCTATGGACACGAAGCTGCTGTGGTTGTTTGTCGTTAACAAGGCCCTCCAACTGTAGCATGAACTGGCTGAAGTAAAGATGTCTGCAGTCACATCCCGGTTCATCTACATCTCCAGAAAGTGTCAGGACATCATCGAGAGAGTCAAAGTATGGTGAATATTTTTGTCTCTCTCTCACATTCCTCAGGGTTCGTCTGAGAGTCCTCGTGGGGGTTGTATAGTTCCCAAGCAGACTTAAAGTACCCCAGCTACATAGTCCCCAAGCAGACTTAAAGTACCCCAGCTACATAGTACCCAGGCAGACTCTTAAGCCCATGTCACACGGACACTTTTTCTGGCATCTTTTGGTATTTTGGTAGCAAAAGATGCTCGTACGGGCATCTTTTGGTAGCAAACAGATTTTGCTTGTCATTTGGCTATTATATAATAATATTTGTTACATTAAAAACATAATAACGTGTCAGATAATTTATTTAAGGCATACTAGATCAAAACATCTGAGATATGAGAAGTTTGGACAGCCAATCACACGTCGCTAAAGTTAGGAGCCCGGTCGCAAGAGAATTCTTCCTTATTATTATTCTCACTGCTCAAATTATATGCCAGGTTGACCACATGAATTGTTACACAGGTTTTATAAAAAGAGAGGTCATTATTGTGGAAGTATTGCAATGAATGGTCTACCAAGTGACTCAGTGATTGTTTTGGTTTGCGGGAAGATGCTGCTAGACGAATCCACCGTGTGACTACACGCGCACTTTTTGCCACCAGTACGGGCATCATTTGGTAGCAAAATACCAAAAGATGCCAGAAAATATCTCTCGTGTGACACGGGCTTTAAGAACCCCAGACCATATTCCAAGATGCTGTGAGTGACGTGTATAAATAAGGTGTCGTCATCTAGTGAGGCAGAAAAGAAGCAACTGTACCAACATCACCACGAAGCTCCACTGTCTCATCTGGTGCGACACCCAATAATCTCGGGGCCTCGCAAGAGTCACGGGCTACTGACAGCCTACAGTCCCGAGGTTGAGGTATAGAAAAAAAAAAAAAAAAAAAAAAAAAAAAAAAACTACATCCTCTCCTGGTTTCCTGTTGATGTTGACCAAAGTCTTGCCGAGGGACACCCTGGTGTGTACGCTGCCTTTCGTTTCCTCCAGGATCTTCTTCTTCTTCAGATGTTCCGATATTTTTAAGGGGTGGTTGTTTCCTGTTTTGGGCATCCTGTTATATCACTATCTTGTCTTGCATGTCCCTCGCAATGCTGTTCTTCCATTTCAGCTTAGGTCTTCCTCTACCTCCTCTTTTCTCCAATTCTATATTCATGATTCTTCTTCACACTTGGTTCTCTTCCCTACACATACAATGTCCATACCACTGTAGTATTCTTTGCTGTACCTTCTTCGATACTCCCACCATCTTGATCACTCCTCTAATATGTTCATTCCGTATACTATCTCTTCGTGTGATTCAACACATCCACCTCAGCATTCACATTTCCGCAATTTCCAGTTGCCGTTCTTGAGCTTTTATTATATTATAAAGCTTCCATTTAATCTTTGCACTAATTCTCTTGTCACATAGAACTCCGGTTGACTTTCTCCAGTTAATTCAAGCTCACTGTATTCTCTGGCTACTTTCAGCCTCAATATCTTTGAAACTTCTGATCCCAGGTATTTGAAATTCTGCACCTTCTTGATATTTTTTGCATCCATTCTGTCTTCTCCCTGCCCTGCCTCCCATCACTTCTCACCCATCAATATTCCATCTTAATTAAGTCCAGCTTAAACCTCATGCCTCTATCTTCCGGGGCTTGACTCCTTTCCAGTTTTTGTTCCTCTCCATACTTTCTCAAGTCAACCAATACAATGTCATCCAAGAATAAAGCACTACATGTAACCTCCTCTCTAACATCTGCAGTCATCACATCCATCACAAGATCGAAAATGTAAGGGCTGAGAACCGACCCCTGATGTAGACCAACCCTCACTCCAAACTCTTCCGTCCTTCTAACAACACTTCTTACTCGAGCCGTTGTTCTTGCATATATACTGTATCTTGCTGAACAATTACATATATTTCAGGAACCTCTTCCGCATTTATACATCTCCAAACTTCCTGCCTTGAATCCCGATCATGCACTTTCTCCAGATCAATGAACACTAAGTGTAGCTCTTTCTGCCTTCTTCTGTTCTTCTCCATTGCCTGTCTCAAAAAAAAAATTGCATCCACTGTCCGTCTTCCTGGTATAAACCCGAACTGTTCTTCTCTTACACAAGTTTCTCTCCATATGCTCTCTTCTATAACTCACGCATAGATTTCCATCATCTGAGACACAGATTTTATGCCTCTGTAATTAGTACAGTCCTGGATGTCTCCTTTATCTTTATAAATCAGTACCAGTACATTGTAACCAGTAAATCTCATTAAATATTCACTACTTCTCTCCCTAAACATTTCCTCTCTTTGATTGGTAATACCATCAGGACTAACGACCTTTCCTTCTTTCATTTTTATATTATTAGACTTCTCTTATATGCTGATATCCATCTTCTGTCCATCTTTTATCGTTCTCCTCATTTAATAATTTCTCAAACTAATCATTCCACCCTGTATTTACACCTCTACTACAACAGCACTGCATCCACCATCACCTTCCCAGTCTATTCCTTCCAACAATCCTGCCCCACCTCCTAACCTTGCCCTCCGCCAGATTGTTGCTTCTGTCATGGCACGATGTAGTGCCCTTGAGAACCACTTTTCTGCCCTTGAAGCCAGGATTGACAGGCTGGTTGCCTCTCTGTCCACTTCTAATCGCAAACTCTCCACCGTTGTTGAGACTCAGTTTCCATTATCTCAGCCGTCACAACCTTTACTTTACCGACAAGATGGCTACAATTGATTCATGTGTTGAGAAGATTTGTGTCAGTCTCTTCTCTTGAATTGTTGAATTGTCCCTTTCTCCAGGTTGTTCATCTGCCTCTACTCTCCCCCCCAACGGGAACCGCCTTGACGTGGTGGGGGGGCTTGCGTGTCTTTGAGACCTGGCGAGCTAGACTAGAGGGGGCTCCGGCCCCTGCTCTGCCCCGATTTCGGGGAGAGAGGGCTTCCCATGCTAGTAAGGTCGCCAGTGAGAGACCAGACTAAATGGTTCCCATGCATTAGGCTGCCAGTACGGGCCAACAGCGCTGCCCTCCGGAGGGACTGCCCTCTAGGGGCCATCCTATGTTGGATGGTTGGGTGTCTGGGCCGGGAGATGTTGGGGAGGGGGGTCTCAGCACCGTCGTAGGCAAACTTTCGAGCCATTGGGGCTGCTTTTTAAAACGAGTGGCCCCGTCGGGGAAGAGGTACCTTCCAACGGCGACCAGCGCTCGGTCCCCTCATCTGCCCAGTAGGTAGTAGTTCTTGGCTTCTGGGGCCAAAAACACTAAACCAATGATATATGGATACAGAAAAGCCCCAATCTCTTCCTCGAGCGGTGGTCGACCAGGCCCTCGAGATGTCACTCTCTGGTCATGGTAAGATGCAGAAAGCTGCAAATAAGAGTAGACATAGTAGGTCGGGTGTTGTGCCGAAGATCGCATTAACATTAACCCCACCTCATTTGAGGTGAAGCCTTTTGTTGAGCGTCCCCTACAGTGTTTCTGTTGTTATGAGTTTGGTCATGGGAAGAGGAACTGCAACAACCGTTCCCGGTGTGGTAATTGTTCTGCTCTTGACTCACATCTTACTTCTGAGTGTCGGTCAGAGAGTTACTGCTTTTACTGCAGAGATGCTCACCCCTTGCGTTCTCGCCAATGTAAGATGTACCTACTTGAGCAGGATATCCTCCACTTGGCTAATACTCAATTCATTAGCATAGGTAGTGCCAGACGGCAACTCAACTTCAGGCGACAGAAGGATGGTGGTGTGAAGACATACGGCTCCCTCCTTCACCCTAAATTGGTTGCAACACCCTCTCAACCTTCTCAAGAGGCAGCTGCTTTTTGCTCTAGTGAGAACGTTTCTAAGGTTACTCTACATAATAGTTTCTCTGTCTTGGAAACTTTATCAGACACTCATTCTGGTGACCCTTCAACTGATGACAATTCTCCGACTTTAGCTAAAGGTGTCCATGTGGTAGAGGTTCACGCTGCCACACGCTCTCCCAAAAGGAAACTTAAGTCACCTAAACTGCCACAGAGACGCCTTCGTGGTTCCTCTGAGGCACTTGACTCTGTAGATGTTCCACCTTGTGAGGCAACCATCTCTGTGGACTCATCCATAGTTTCCTCTCAATTTCACCAGAAGCGTTCTCGTGGCTCTGATGAATCTCTTGATTCAACAGAAGTTCCTCCTCGCAAGCTTCCTTCGGGATCATCAGAGGGGCATGAAGTTAATGTGGATGCCACGGATGTTGTGACTTAAAAAGATTCACTTTCTCTTCCGCTTGAGCAGCGGAGTGATTCTACCACCTGTATTATGGATGTTGATGTATCTGCCTGTGTCAGTGATATCACTGCTGTACAGGACAGAACCAATGTAATTGTTTCAAAGAATATTCCATCTCATATACCTTCATCTTCTTCTAACATATCAGATGCTTCAGGGACTCGTCTACGGGTTCCAATTACTGCCCCAAGTACTACTCCTCGGGTTCGCTCTTCTTCTAGTGGCCCAGGATTAGACAAATCTTATTGTTTGAGTAAACCCTCAGGTCGAGGTGGTAGTGGGAAGTACCTCCGTGAGGCTTCCCAAAAATCAGTACTAAAGTAACACCGTTCAAGGTCCTTCAGTGGAATTGCCTTGGCTTGCGTGCTTCTTGGGAGGAACTGCGCGTTCTTCTCTTTAGCTTCTCTCCTGCATGTGTTTCTCTCCAAGAGACAATGCTTGGAGACTACATTCCTGCCAGTCCTCCAGCATACTCAGCATTTTATTCCAATTCATTTGAAGGGCAGGGTCATCATGGTGGCTCTGCCATCCTAGTTCGCCGAGATATTCCATGCACGAGCCTGGAGCTTGACACTCCGCTCCAGGTTGTTGCAGTTAAGGTTTTTATGGACCGCCCGTACACTGTGTGCAATCTATACCTTCCTCCCAGTGTTACAGTCGAGAGGGGTGATCTCTACCATCTTGTACGGGACCTTCCATCTCCCTTTATTTTATTGGGTGATTTTAACCCCTTAGGACCGACTTTTTTTTTTTTTTTTTAACCCACAGCCGACTTCTGGGGGTCAATTTTCAACTATCATGTAGGCAAATTTTGTTCATACAGAATGAAAGAGCTTGAATTTACACACCAGGAACTGAAAACGGGAGCCTCCTAGGTGTACGTGTTTGCGTATGACAGAGCGTCAAAGTCCGAAAATAAATAAAATAGTATCCCCTGAAACGTGTGAAAGAAAACCTCATACGATCTGCGTACATCTCTAAATATGTAAATAAACACCTAAACAATTCGTCTAAGTGGTTTTCAATGATAATAAACGTATTTCAGTGTAATTTTGTCTGTCTAGACTCTCCTGGAGTATAGTAGACAGCAGAGAGATACGTGAAACATAAGAAAACACCATGTAGTGGTGAGGTGGGGTCCTTGTTGGTGGGGGTAGGTCTAGGCACCACCCACCAGACACCACTACCACAGTCAAACCTTTTCTCAAGGACGTTAGCTTTCCATCGTTACCAACGCCAGCTCGCTAGCTACTCGCTACAGTTTTTTATAGGTACGTCGACATGTCGGTGATTCGGAGAGAACCATTAATTTTTTATCACCGACTTGTCGGTCAATCGGTCCTAAGGGGTTAATGGTCGTCATCCTCTGAGGGGTGTTTTATTGGCTTCTTTTATTAAGGATGAGGGATTAGGGGTTTTAAATACGGGAGATGTGACACATTTTAATAGCCCTACTGGGACTTTTACCACCATTGACATTTCCCTATGCTCACCCAGTGCTCTGTTGGATTTTACTTGGAGAGTGTTGCCTGACTTATATGGCAGTGACCATTTCCCTATACTTTTAGAAGGTAACAGGTATGAACCACAGTCTCGTCTTCCTAGGTGGAAATTAGAGAAGGCTGACTGGCAATTTTTATAGAGAGCTAACTTCATTGGTCTCTTCTGTAGCCGATTTCGGTAGCTCTGACGAGGCTGTAACATATTTCACTGATATGCTCCACTCTGCTGCTCTTAACTCTATCCCTAGAACTTCTGGCTACTTTCCCAAACGTCCTGTCCCTTGGTGGTCACCAGTCTGCACCACTGCTGTGCGGGAGAAGCGCGCTGCTTTCTCTCGCTTTCGTCGTAATCGTGGGGACCCAACTCTTTTAGAGGACTTCCGACGGGCAAGGGCTCGGGCTAGACGAGTTTTAAAAGAGGCCCGACGTGCATCTTGGAAGGCCTATGTATCTTCAATTAATATTAAAACTCCACTCACCCAAGTGTTCAGGAGAGTCCGTAAGATGGCGGGGAAGTTTTCTCCTAGTTCTCCACCTGTACTTATGGTCAATGGAATTAAGATCATGGATGGTTTGACAGTGGCCAATACCATGGCGGAGGCTTTTGCAAAGGTCTCCAGCCGTGACTCTCGACCTCTGGCTGTCAGGCATGAGTTAAGAGCCAAGGAGCATACTGTACTGGATTTCTCAGGGAACGAGAATGAAAGTTATAACCATATATTTACCCTGAGAGAACTGCATTCTGCTCTCTCTCTCTGTGGCGACACTTCTCCTGGGCCAGACAACATCCCATATGCAATGTTACGACACTTGGGTGGGGAGGCGATCTCATTTCTTTTAGCTTTATATAACAGAATCTGGGTGGAGGGTGTCTTCCCTTTTGGGTGGAGGGTTGCTACCATTCTTCCTTTTCTAAAGCCGGGCAAGGACTCTGGTGTTGCCCTCAATTATCGACCAATTGCCTTGACCCCTTGTATCTGTAAACTATTTGAAAAGATGGTGAATGTCAGACTGGTATACTTCTTGGAACGGAGTGATTTTCTGTCTCCGTCCCAGTCTGGCTTTCGTAAACACCGTTACACTACAGATGCTCTGGTCAGGTTGGAAGCTGCTGCATGTGAGGCCTTTGCACGATATCAACACCTTGTCTGTGTATTCTTTGATTTAGAGAAAGCCTATGACACTACATGGCAATATAGCATCCTGCAGCAACTCCATTTATATGGCATGCAGGGTCGCCTTCCACGCTTTCCTAAGGAGTTTCTCAGTGGTCGCAGTTTTTCTGTGAGGGTTGGTACAACCCACTCAGCATCTGTGTCCTCAGTGTCACATTGTTTGCAGTAGCAATTAATGCCATTGCCTCATCCCTTCCAGACGGTATAGCTAACTTGATGTACGTTGACGACCTAGCAGTCTGGTTTGCTGCTTCCCGTATGTCAGTGGCGGAGCGGCGCATGCAGCTTGCCCTTGACAGGGTGTCACGTTGAACTGGTTCTCATGGGTTTCGATTTTCTTCTTCCAAGACAGTTGCTGTGCACTTCTGCCGCATCCGAGGGATCCACCCGGATCCGGACTTATTCATATATGGTCATCGGATACGATGTGTCGAGGAGACTCGCTTTTTGGGTCTCCTTTTTGACAAACGTTTGACTTGGGTTCCCCACTTACATACACTTAAGGTCTCTTGCCTCAAGGCTCTTAACCTGTTGAGGGTCCTGAGCCATACATCTTGGGGGGCTGATCGGGCCACCCTCCTCCGCCTATACCATGTTCTTATTAGGTCAAAACTCGACTATGGGTGTGAGGTGTACTCTTCTGCCACCGATGCCCGTCTCAGAGTTTTAGACCCTGTCCATCATGCTGGAGTACGTCTGGCGACCGGAGCCTTCAGGTCGTCCCCAATCCCCAGTCTCCTGGTGGACGCTAATGAGCCACCTCTTGATCTCCGTCGTCAGTCCTTGATGGTTCGTTGTTGGCATCGATTACATCGACTTCCTGACTCACTACCTTGTTGGCGGTGTCATCTGATATCATGTCTCAGTACTACCTTTTACATTCTCGTGCACCATGGCCCTTTGGCTTCCGGGTCAGGAAGGCTATGGAGGAGATGGGCATAGATGACTACCAGATTTGTCCTGTGAGGGTCCCCAGGGTGGCTCCATGGCTTCTTCCAGAAGTTTTCCCCTGCACCTGCTTTACAGACAAGAAGGAATCTCTTCCTCCTCCAGTGGCTCGTTCCCTCTTTTTAGAACATGCCTTCACTCACAAGGAGTCCCTCCCTGTGTACACTGTTGGGTCAAAGTCTGATGCTGGAGTTGGCTTTGGAGTTGTCTTTCCTGACTTTTGCCGTGGAGGCAGGCTCCCTTCTGTCATGTCCATTTTTACTGCTGAGCTCTCGGCCATTTTATATGCCCTCCAAGTGATTTTTACTCTCCCTCAGCCTTCGTTTACTATTTTTAGCGATTCCTGTAGTGCCTTGCAGGTCTTGTGCAATTTTACTCTTCTCATCCCCTGGGGTTGGCCATTCTTGAGTGGCTTGTCCTCGTGGGTCATCGTGGCCGGAAAGTCACTTTTTGTTGGGACCCGGCCCATGTGGGTGTTGATGGGAATGAGCGGGCTGATGCCCTGGCTAAGGCTGTGGTCTCCTATTCCCGGCCTCCTGCCATTCGTCATCATGTTCCTGCAATGGACCTTCGACCCTACATAGATGCTACCGTTCGTTCCTGCTGGCAGGACAGAAGGGACGCCGTCGGGGCTAACAAGCTCTGCGACATCCGCCAGCGCCTTGGTTTGTGGAGCTACAGTGGCCTGTCCCGCCGGTGGGAGACGGCTCTTATCCGTCTCCGCATTGGCCACACATTATTGACTCATGGCTTTTTAATGGAGAGGGCTCACCCTCCCTACTGTGATGATTGTTTTGTCCCTTTGACAGTACGGCATCTAATTGTCGAGTGTCCCAGCCTTGGGGACCTTCGTCGTAGGCACCTCTCCGAGTACCGGAAGGGTGACGGTTCTTACAGTCTCTCCCAGGTGCTCGGGGAGGAGGCTTGTAGTGTGGGAGGGAACACCTTCTCCTATGTGGAGGAGGCTGGCCTCCTCCAAAAGTTGTGAATATTATTATATTTATGGCTTTTTGGATAGTTCAACGTTTTCTTATCTTTTATATATTTTACTTGAATTAGTCAGGATTTTTTTTTTAGTATAAATGTGCCTTTTAGTTTGTATGTTCTTTTATTCATGCTGGCTATCCCTTTCGGGGTGGAGAAGTCTGTTTAGTTTGTGTAAATATTTTATTAATGATGTAGATGACTACTTTGTGTTGGGCGGTATATGACCATAGCTGTTGCGCCGCCAAATGCCTCATGGCATTTCTAAATCAATTCCAAATTCAGGCCCAAAACACCCGAAAATTCAAAATTTTTGGGGTTCCAGAAGCAATCTGTACATGCCTACTCCGTGTTAAAGTATTTTTAAAATACAGGACCAAAACATACTGAAAATCGATCTTTTAGGTGCCCAAAAGTCGATATGTGCATGCATCTTCTGTACCCGTTTATATCTCAAATTCAGGCTCCAAACACCCGAATATTCGATATTTTGGGGTCCCAAAAGCGATCTGTACACGCCTAATCAGATACAGGCCCAAAACATGCTGAAAATCGATATTTTAGGTGCCGAAAGTCAATATGTGTATGCATCTTCTGCACCCGTTTATATCCCAAATTCAACCTCAAAACACCCGAAAATTCGATATTTTTGGGGCCCAGAAGCGATCTGTACATGCCTACTCCTAGTTAGAATGTTTTCAAGATACAGACCCAAAACATGGTAAAAATCGATATTTTAGGTGCCCAAAATTCGATATGTGCATGCATCTTCAGTACCCGTTTATATCTCAAATTCAGGCTCAAAACACCCGAAAATTTGATATTTTGGGATTCCAGAAGCGATCTCTACATGCGTACTCAGATACAGTCCCAAAACATGCTGAAAATCGATATTTTAGGTGCCTAAAGATAATATGTGCATGCACCTTCTGTACCCGTTTATATCTCAAATTCAGGCTCAAAACACCCGAAAATTCGATATTTTGGGATCCCAGAAGCGATCTGTACATGCCTACTCAGTGCTAGAATATTTTCAAAATATAGGCCCAAAACATGCTAAAAATCGATATTTTAGGTGCCCAAAGTCGATATCTCAAATTCAAGCCCAAAACACCCGAAAATTCGATATTTTGGGGTCCCAGGAGCGATCTGTACATGCGTACTCAGTGCTAGAGTATTTTCAAAAAATAGGCCCAAAACATGCTAAAAATCTATATTTTAGGTGCTCAAAATCGATATTTCAAATTCAGGCACAAAACACCCGAAAATATGATATTTTGAGGTCCCAGAAGCGATCTGTCCATGCCTACTCCTAGTTAGAATGTTTTCAAGATACAAACCCAAAACATGCTCAAAATCGATATTTTAGGTGCCCAAAAGTCGATATGTGCATCTTCAGTACACGTTTATATCGCAAATTCTTGCTTAAAACACCCGAAAATTCGATATTTTGGGGTTCCAGAAGCGATCTGTACGTGCCTACTCCGTGTTAGAGTATTTTCAATATACAGGCCCAAAACATGTTGAAAATCGATATTTTAGGTGCCCAAAGTCAATATGTGCATGCATCTTCTGTACCCGATTATATCTCAAATTCAGGCTCAAAACACCCGAAAATTCGATATTTTGGGGTCCCAGAAGCGATCTGTACATGCATACTCAGTGCTAGAATATTTTCAAAATATAGGCCCAAAACATGCTAAAAATCTATATTTTAGGTGCCCAAAGTCGATATCTCAAATTCAGGCTCAAAACACCCGAAAATTCGATATTTTGGGATTCCAGAAGCGATCTGTACATGCCTACTCCGTGTTTAAGTATTTTCAAAATACAGGCCCAAAACATACTGAAAATTGATCTTTTAGGTGCCCAAAAGTCGATATGTGCATGCATCTTCTGTACTCGTTTATATCTCAAATTCAGGCTCCAAACAGCCGAAAACTCGATATTTTGTGGTCCCAGAAGCGATCTCTACATGCGTACTCAGATACAGTCCCAAAACATGCTGAAAATCGATATTTTAAGTGTCCAAAGGCGATATGTGCATGCATCTTCTGTACCCGTTTTAATCTCAAATTCAGGCTCAAAACACCCGAAAATTCGATATTTTGGGGTCCCAGAAGCGATCTGTACATGCGTACTCAGTGCTAGAATATTTTCAAAAAATAGGCCCAAAACATGCTAAAAATCGATATTTTTGGTGCCCAAAGTCGATATCTCAAATTCAGGCTCAAAACACCCGAAAATTCGATATTTTGGGGTCCCAGAAGCGATCTGTACATGCCTACTCCGTGTTAGAGTATTTTCAATATACAGGCCCAAAACATGTTGAAAATCGATATTTTAGGTGCCCAAAGTCAATATGTGCTTGCACCTTCTGTACCCGTTTATATCTCAAATTCAGGCTCAAAACACCCGAAAATTCGATATTTTGGGGTCCCAGAAGCGATCTGTACATGCCTACTCAGTGCTAGAATATTTTCAAAATATAGGCCCAAAACATGCTAAAAATCGATATTTTAGGTGCCCAAAGTCGATATCTCAAATTCAGGCCCAAAACACCCGAAAATTCGATATTTTGGGGTCCCAGAAGCGATCTGTACATGCGTACTCAGTGCTAGAATATTTTCAAAAAATAGGCCCAAAGCATGCTAAAAATCTACATTTTAGGTGCTCAAAGTCGATATTTCAAATTCAGGCACAAAACACCCGAAAATATGATATTTTGAGGTCCCAGAAGCGATCTGTCCATGCCTACTCCTAGTTAGAATGTTTTCAAGATACAAACCCAAAACATGCTCAAAATCGATATTTTAGGTGCCCAAAAGTCGATATGTGCATCTTCAGTACCCGTTTATATCGCAAATTCTTGCTTAAAACACCCGAAAACTCGATATTTTGGGGTTCCAGAAGCGATCTGTACATGCCTACTCCGTGTTAGAGTATTTTCAAAATACAGGCCCAAAACATTTTGAAAATCGATATTTTAGGTGCCCAAAGTCAAAATGTGCATGCATCTTCTGAACCCGATTATATCTCAAATTCAGGCTCAAAACACCCGAAAATTCGATATTTTGGGGTCCCAGAAGCGATCTGTACATGCGTACTCAGTGCTAGAATATTTTCAAAATATAGGCCCAAAACATGCTAAAAATCTATATTTTAGGTGCCCAAAGTCGATATCTCAAATTCAGGCTCAAAACACCTGAAAATTCGATATTTGGGGGTCGCAGAAGCGATCTGTACAAGCCTACTCCGTGTTAGAGTATTTTCAAAATACAGGCCCAAAACATACTGAAAATCGATCTTTTAGGTGCCCAAACGTCGATATGTGCAAGCATCTTCTGTACTCGTTTATATCTCAAATTCAGGCTCCAAACACTCGAAAATTCGGTATTTTTGGGTCCTAGAAGCGATCTGTACATGCCTACTCCTAATTAGAATGTTTTCAAGATGCAGACCCAAAACATGCTCAAAATCGATATTTTAGGTGCCCAAAAGTCGATATGTGCATGCATTCTCAAAATTAATTCTCAAATTCAGGCTCAAAACACCCGAAAATTCGATATTTTGTGGTCCCAGAAACAATCTGTACATGCGTACTCAGTGCTAGAATATTTTCAAAAAATAGGCCCAAAACATGCTAAAAATCGATATTTTTGGTGCCCAAAGTCGATTTATCAAATTCAAGCTCAAAACACCCGAAAATTCGATATTTTGGGGTCCCAGAAGCGATCTGTACATGCCTACTCCGTGTTAGAGTATTTTCAAAATACACGCCCAAAACATGCTGAAAATCGATATTTTAGGTGCACAAAGTCAATATGTGCATACACCTTCTGTACCCGTTTATATCTCAAATTCATGCTCAAAACACCCGAAAATTCGATATTTTGGGGTCCCATAAGTGATTTGTACATGCCTACTCAGCGCTAGAATATTTTAAAAATATAGGCCCAAAACATGCTAAAAATTGATATTTTAGGTGCCCAAAGTCGATATCTCAAATTCAGGCCCAAAACACCCGAAAATTCGATATTTTGAGGTCCCAGAAGCGATCTGTACATGCCTACTCCGTGTTTAAGTATTTTCAAAATACAGGCCCAAAACATACTGAAAATTGATCTTTTAGGTGCCCAAAAGTCGATATGTGCATGCATCTTCTGTACTCGTTTATATCTCAAATTCAGGCTCCAAACAGCCGAAAACTCGATATTTTGTGGTCCCAGAAGCGATCTCTACATGCGTACTCAGATACAGTCCCAAAACATGCTGAAAATCGATATTTTAAGTGTCCAAAGGCGATATGTGCATGCATCTTCTGTACCCGTTTTAATCTCAAATTCAGGCTCAAAACACCCGAAAATTCGATATTTTGGGGTCCCAGAAGCGATCTGTACATGCGTACTCAGTGCTAGAATATTTTCAAAAAATAGGCCCAAAACATGCTAAAAATCGATATTTTTGGTGCCCAAAGTCGATATCTCAAATTCAGGCTCAAAACACCCGAAAATTCGATATTTTGGGGTCCCAGAAGCGATCTGTACATGCCTACTCCGTGTTAGAGTATTTTCAATATACAGGCCCAAAACATGTTGAAAATCGATATTTTAGGTGCCCAAAGTCAATATGTGCTTGCACCTTCTGTACCCGTTTATATCTCAAATTCAGGCTCAAAACACCCGAAAATTCGATATTTTGGGGTCCCAGAAGCGATCTGTACATGCCTACTCAGTGCTAGAATATTTTCAAAATATAGGCCCAAAACATGCTAAAAATCGATATTTTAGGTGCCCAAAGTCGATATCTCAAATTCAGGCCCAAAACACCCGAAAATTCGATATTTTGGGGTCCCAGAAGCGATCTGTACATGCGTACTCAGTGCTAGAATATTTTCAAAAAATAGGCCCAAAACATGCTAAAAATCTACATTTTAGGTGCTCAAAGTCGATATTTCAAATTCAGGCACAAAACACCCGAAAATATGATATTTTGAGGTCCCAGAAGCGATCTGTCCATGCCTACTCCTAGTTAGAATGTTTTCAAGATACAAACCCAAAACATGCTCAAAATCGATATTTTAGGTGCCCAAAAGTCGATATGTGCATCTTCAGTACCCGTTTATATCGCAAATTCTTGCTTAAAACACCCGAAAATTCGATATTTTGGGGTTCCAGAAGCGATCTGTACATGCCTACTCCGTGTTAGAGTATTTTCAAAATACAGGCCCAAAACATTTTGAAAATCGATATTTTAGGTGCCCAAAGTCAAAATGTGCATGCATCTTCTGAACCCGATTATATCTCAAATTCAGGCTCAAAACACCCGAAAATTCGATATTTTGGGGTCCCAGAAGCGATCTGTACATGCGTACTCAGTGCTAGAATATTTTCAAAATATAGGCCCAAAACATGCTAAAAATCTATATTTTAGGTGCCCAAAGTCGATATCTCAAATTCAGGCTCAAAACACCTGAAAATTCGATATTTGGGGGTCGCAGAAGCGATCTGTACAAGCCTACTCCGTGTTAGAGTATTTTCAAAATACAGGCCCAAAACATACTGAAAATCGATCTTTTAGGTGCCCAAACGTCGATATGTGCAAGCATCTTCTGTACTCGTTTATATCTCAAATTCAGGCTCCAAACACTCGAAAATTCGGTATTTTTGGGTCCTAGAAGCGATCTGTACATGCCTACTCCTAATTAGAATGTTTTCAAGATGCAGACCCAAAACATGCTCAAAATCGATATTTTAGGTGCCAAAAAGTCGATATGTGCATGCATTCTCAAAATTAATTCTCAAATTCAGGCTCAAAACACCCGAAAATTCGATATTTTGTGGTCCCAGAAACAATCTGTACATGCGTACTCAGTGCTAGAATATTTTCAAAAAATAGGCCCAAAACATGCTAAAAATCGATATTTTTGGTGCCCAAAGTCGATTTATCAAATTCAAGCTCAAAACACCCGAAAATTCGATATTTTGGGGTCCCAGAAGCGATCTGTACATGCCTACTCCGTGTTAGAGTATTTTCAAAATACACGCCCAAAACATGCTGAAAATCGATATTTTAGGTGCACAAAGTCAATATGTGCATACACCTTCTGTACCCGTTTATATCTCAAATTCATGCTCAAAACACCCGAAAATTCGATATTTTGGGGTCCCATAAGTGATTTGTACATGCCTACTCAGCGCTAGAATATTTTAAAAATATAGGCCCAAAACATGCTAAAAATTGATATTTTAGGTGCCCAAAGTCGATATCTCAAATTCAGGCCCAAAACACCCGAAAATTCGATATTTTGAGGTCCCAGAAGCTATCTGTACATGCCTACTCCGTGTTAGAATATTTTCAAAATACAGGTCCAAAACATACTGAAAATCTATCTTTTAGGTGCCCAAAAGTCGATATGTGCATGCATCTTCTTTACCCGTTTATATCTCAAATTCTGGCTCCAAACACTAGAAAACTCGATATTTTGTGGTCCCAGCAGCGATCTGTACATGCCTACTCAGATACAGGCCTAAAACATGCTGAAAATCTATATTTTAGGTGCCCAAAGTCAATATGTGTATGCATCTTCTGCACACGTTTATATCCCAAATTCAACCTCAAAACACCCGAAAATTCGGTATTTTGGGGTCCCAAAAGCGATCTGTACATGCCTACTCCGTGTTAGAGTATTTTAGAAATACAGGCCCAAAACATACTGATAATCGATCTTTTAGGTGCCCAAAAGTCGATATGTGCATGCATCTTCTGTACCCGTTTAAATCTCAAATTCAGGCTCCAAACACCCGAAAATTCGATATTTTTTTTGTCCCAGAAGCGATCTCTACATGCCAATCCGTGTTAGAGTATTTTCAAAATACATTCCCAAAACATGCTGAAAATCGATCTAATAGGTGCCTAAAGTCAATATGTGTATGCATCTTCTGCACCCGTTTATATCCCAAATTCAACCTCAAAACACCCGAAAATTCGATATTTTTGGGTCCCAGAAGCGATCCGTACATGCCTACTCAGTGCTAGAATGTTTTCAAAATATAGGCTCAAAACATGCTAAGAATCGATATTTTAAGTGTCCAAAGTCGATATGTGCATGCATCTTCTGTACCCATTTATATCTCAAATTCAGGCTTAAAACACCCGAAAATTCGGTATTTTTGGGTCCTAGAAGCGATCTGTACATGCCTACTCCTAGTTAGAGTATTTTAAAAATACAGGCCCAAAACATGCTGAAAATCGATCTTTTAGGTGCCTAAAGTCAATATGTGTATGCATCTTCTGCACCCGTTTATATCCCAAATTTAAGCTCAAAACACCCGAAAATTCGATATTTTGGGGTCCCAGAAGCGATCTGTACATGCCTACTCCGTGTTAGAGTATTTTCAAAATACAGGCCCAAAACATGCTGAAAATCGATCTTTTAGGTGCCCAAAGTCAATATGTGCATGCATCTTCTGTACACGTTTATATCTCAAATTCAGGCTCAAAACACCTGATAATTTGATATTTTGGGGTCCCAGAAGCGATCTGTACATGCCTACTTAGTGCTAGAATATTTTCAAAATATAGGCCCCAAACATGCTAAAATTCGATATTTTAGGTGCCCAAAGTCGATATCTCAAATTCAGGCTCAAAACACCCGAAAATTCGATATTTTGGGGTCCCAGAAACGATCGGTACATGCCTACTCCTAGTTAGAATGTTTTCAAGATACAGACCCAAAACATGCTCAAAATCGATATTTTAGGTCCCAAAAGTCGATATGTGCATGCCTCTTCTGTACCCGTTTATATCTCAAATTCAGGCTCAAAACACCCGAAAATTCGATATTTTGGGGTCCCAGAAGCGATCTGTACATGCCTATTCCGTGTTAGAGTATTTTCAAAATACAGGCCCAAAACATGCTGAAAATCGATATTTTACGTGCCCAAAGTCAATATGTGCATGCATCTTCTGTACCCGTTTATATCTCAAATTTAGGCTCAAAACACCCGAAATATCGATATTTTTGGGTCCCAGAAGCGATCTGTACATGCCTACTCAGTGCTAGAAAATTTTCAACATTTAGGCCCAAAACATGCTAAAAATCGATATTTTAGGTGCCAAAAGTCGATATCTCAAATTCAGGCCCAAAACACCCGAAAAATCGATATTTTGGGGTCCCAGAAGCGATCTGTACATGCCTACTCCGTGTTAGAGTATTTTCAAAATACAGGCCCAAAACATACTGAAAATCGGTCTTTTAGGTGCCCAAAGGTCGATATGTGCATGCATCTTCCGTACCCGTTTGTATCTCAAATTCAGGCTCCACACACCCGAGAATTCGATATTTCGGGGTCCCAGAAGCGATCTGTACATGCCTACTCAGATACAGGCCCAAAACATGCTGAAAATTGATATTTTAGCTGCCCAAAGTCAATATGTGTATGCATCTTCTGCACCCGTTTATATCCCAAATTCAACCTCAAAACACCCAAAAATCGATATTTTTGGGTCCCAGAAACGATCTGTACATGCCTACTCCGTTTTAGAGTATTTTCAAAATACAGACCCAAAACATGCTGAAAATCGATATTTTAGTTGCCCAAAGTCAATATGTACATGCATCTTCTGTACTAGTTTATATCTCAAATTCAGGCTCAAAACACCCGAAAATTCGGTATTTTTTGTCCTAGAAACGATCTGTACATGCCTACTCCTAGTTAGAATGTTTTCAAGATACAGACCGAAAACATGCTCAAAATCGATATTTTAGGTGCCCAAAGTCGATATGTGCATGCATCTTCAGTACCCGTTTATATCTCAAATTCAGGCTCCAAACACCCGAAAATTCGATATTTTGTGGTCCCAGAAGCGATCTGTACATGCCTACTCAGTGCAAGAATATTTTCAAAATATAGGCCCAAAACATGCTAATAATCGATATTTTAGGTGCCCAAAGACGATATCTCAAATTCAGGGCCGAAACACCCAAAAACTCGATGTTTTGGGATCCCAAAAGCGATCTGTACATGCCTACTCCGTGTTAGAGTATTTTCAATTTGCAGGCCCAAAAAATACTGAAAATTGATCTTTTAAGTGCCCAAAAGTCGATATGTGCATGCATCTTCAGTACCAGTTTATATCTTAATTTCAGGCTCGAAACACTCGAAAATTCGATATTTAGGGGTCCCAGAAGCGATATGTACATGCCTACTCAATACAGGCCTAAAACATGCTGAAAATCGATATTTTAGGTGCCCAAAGTCAATATGTGTATGCATCTTCTGCACCCGTTAATATTCCAAATTCAACCTCAAAACACCTAAAAATTCGATATTTTTGGATCCTAGAAGCGATCTGTAAATGCCTACTCAGTGCTAGAATGTTTTCAAAATATAGGCTCAAAACATGCTAAAAATCGATATTTTAAGTGTCCAAAGTCGATATGTGCATGCATCTTCTGTATCCGTTTATATCTCAAATTCAGGCTCAAAACACCGAAAATTCGATATTTTGTGGTCCCAGAAGCAATCTGTACATGCCTATTTTCAAAATACAGGTCTAAAACATGCTGAAAATCGATATTTTAGGTGCCCAAAGTCAAAATGTGCATGCATCTTTTGTACCCATTTATATATCAAATTCAGGCTCAAAACACCCAAAAATTTGATATTTTGGGGTCCCAGAAGCGATCTGTACATACCGACTCAGTGCTAGAATATTTTAAAAATATAGGCCCAAAACATGCTAAAAATCGATATTCTAGGTGCTTAAAAGTCGATATCTCAAATTCAGGCCCAAAACACCCGAAAATTCGATATTTGGGGGTCCCAGAAGCGATCTGTAGATGCCTACTCTGTGTTAGAGTATTTTCAAAATACAGGCCCAAAACATACAGAAAATCGATCTTTTAGGTACCCAAAAGTCGATATGTGCATGCATCTTCTGTACCCGTTTATATCTCAAATTCAGGCTTAAAACACCCGAAAATTCGATGTTTTGGGGTCCTAGAAACGATCTGTACTTGCCTACTCCTAGTTAGAATGTTTTTAAGATACAGACCCAAAACATGCTCAAAATCGATATTTTTGGTGCCCAAAAGTCGATATGTGCATGCATCTTCTGTACCAGTTTATATCTCAAATTCAGGCTCCAAACACCCGAAAATTCGATGTTTTGGGGTCATAGAAGTGATCTGTACATGCCTACTCCGTGTTAGAGTATTTTCAAAATACAGGCCCAAAACATGCTGAAAATCGATTATTAGGTGCCCAAAGTCAATATGTGTATGCATCTTCTGCACCGGTTTATATCCCAAATTCGATCTCAAAACACCCGAAAATTCGATTTTTTGGGGTCCCAGAAGCGATCTGTACATGCCTACTCAGTGTTAGAATGTTTTCAAAATATAGGCTCAAAACATGCTAAAAAACCCTATTTTAAGTATCCAAAGTCGATGTGTGCATGCATCCTCTGTACCCGTTTATATCTCAAATTCAGGCTCAAAACACCCTAAAATTCGGTATTTTGGGGTCCTAGAAACGATCTGTACATGCCTACCACTAGTTAGAATGTTTTTAAGATACAGACCCAAAACATGCTCAAAATCGATATTTTAGGTGCCCAAAAGTCGATATGTGCATGCATCTTAAGTACCCGTTTATATCTCAAATTCAGGCTTAAAACACCCGAAAATTCTATATTTTGGGGTCCCAGAAGCGATCTGTACATGCCTACTCAATGCTAGAATATTTTCAAAATATAGGCCCAAAACATGCTAATAATCGATATTTTAGGTGCCCAAAGTCGATATCTCAAATTCAGGCCCAAAACACCCAAAAACTCGAAATTTTGGGGTCCCAAAAGCGATCTCTACATGCCTACTCCGTGTTAGAGTATTTTCAAATTACAGGCCCAAAAAATACTGAAAATCGAACTTTTAAGTGCCCAAAAGTCGATATGTGCATGCATCTTCAGTACCAGTTTATATCTTAATTTCAGGCTCGAAACACTCGAAAATTCGATATTTAGGGGTCCCAGAAGCGATATGTACATGCCTACTCAATACAGGCCTAAAACATGCTGAAAATCGATATTTTAGGTGCCCAAAGTCAATATGTGTATGCATCTTCTGCACCCGTTATTATTCCAAATTCAACCTCAAAACACCTAAAAATTCGATATTTTTGGATCCTAGAAGCGATCTGTAAATGCCTACTCAGTGCTAGAATGTTTTCAAAATATAGGCTCAAAACATGCTAAAAATCGATATTTTAAGTGTCCAAAGTCGATATGTGCATGCATCTTCTGTATCCATTTATAACTCAAATGCATGCTCAAAACACCCATAAATTCGGTATTTTTGGGTCCTAGAAGCGATCTGTACATGCCTACTCCTATTTAGAATGTTTTCATGATACATACCCAAAACATGCTCAAAATCGATATTTTAGGTGCCCAAATGTCGATATGTGCATGCATCTTCAGTACCCGTTTACATCTCAAATTCAGGCCCAAAACACCCGAAAATTCGATATTTTGGGGTCCCAGAAGCGATCTGTACATGCCTACACCGTGTTAGAGTATTTTCAAATTACAGGCCCAAAACATACTGAAAATCGATCTTTTATGTACCCAAAAGTCGATATGTGCATTCATCTTCTGTACCCGTTTATATCTCAAATTCAGGCTCCAAACACCCGAAAATTCGATGTTTTGGGGTCATAGAAGCGATCTGTACATGCCTACTCCGTGTTAGAGTATTTTCAAAATACAGGCCCAAAACATGCTGAAAATCGATATTTTAGGTGCCCAAAGTCAATATGTGTATGCATCTTCTGCACCCGTTTATATCCCAAATTCGATCTCAAAACACCCGAAAATTCGTTTTTTTTGGGTCCCAGAAGCGATCTGTACATGCCTACTCAGTGCTAGAATGTTTTCAAAATATAGGCTCAAAACATGCTAAAAATCCCTATTTTAAGTATCCAAAGTCGATATGTGCATGCATCCTCTGTACCCGTTTATATCTCAAATTCAGGCTCAAAACACCCAATAATTCGATATTTTGGGGTCCCAGAAGCGAACTGTACATGCCTACTCAGATACAGGCCCAAAATATGCTGAAAATAGATATTTTAGGTTCCCAAAGTCAATATGTGTATGCATCTTCTGCACCCGTTTATATCACAAATTCAACCTCAAAACACCCGAGAATTTGATATGTTTGAGTCCCAGAAGCGATCTGTACATGCCTACTCAGTGCTAGAATGTTTTTAAAATATAGGTTCAAAACATGCTAAAAATCGATATTTTAAGTGTCCAAAGTTGATATGTGCATGCATCTTCTGTACCCGTTTAAATCTCAAATTCAGGCTCAAAACACCCGAAAATTCCAAATTTTGGGGTTAATAGAAGTGATCTGTACATGCCTACTCAGTACTAGAGTATTTTCAAAATATAGGCCCAAAACATGCTAAAAATCGATATTTTAGGTGCACAAAGTCGATATCTCAAATGCAGGCCCAAAACACCCAAAAATTCGATATTTTGGGGTCCCAGAAGCGATCTGTACATGCCTACTCCGTGTTAAAGTATTTTCAAAATACAGGCCCGAAACATACTGAAAATCAATCTTTTGGGTGCCCAAATGTCGATATGTGCATGCATCTTCAGTACCCGCTTATATCTCAAATTCACGCTCAAAACACACGAAAATTCGATATTTTGGGGTCCCAGAAGCGATCGGTACATGCCTACACCGTGTTAGAGTATTTTCAAAATACAGGCCCAAAACATACTGAAAATCGATCTTTTATGTACCCAAAAGTCGATATGTGCATGCATCTTCTGTACCAGTTTATATCTCAAATTCAGGCTCCAAACACCCGAAAATTCGATGTTTTGGGGTCATAGAAGTGATCTGTACATGCCTACTCCGTGTTAGAGTATTTTCAAAATACAGGCCCAAAACATGCTGAAAATCGATATTTTAGGTGCCCAAAGTCAATATGTGTATGCATCTTCTGCACCGGTTTATATCCCAAATTCGATCTCAAAACACACGAAAATTCGATTTTTTGGGGTCCCAGAAGCGATCTGTACATGCCTACTCAGTGTTAGAATGTTTTCAAAATATAGGCTCAAAACATGCTAAAAAACCCTATTTTAAGTATCCAAAGTCGATATGTGCATGCATCCTCTGTACCCGTTTATATCTCAAATTCAGGCTCAAAACACCCTAAAATTCGGTATTTTGGGGTCCTAGAAACGATCTGTACATGCCTACCACTAGTTAGAATGTTTTTAAGATACAGACCCAAAACATGCTCAAAATCGATATTTTAGGTGCCCAAAAGTCGATATGTGCATGCATCTTCAGTACCCGTTTATATCTCAAATTCAGGCTTAAAACACCCGAAAATTCTATATTTTGGGGTCCCAGAAGCGATCTGTGCATGCCTACTCAGTGCTAGAATATTTTCAAAATATAGGCCCAAAACATGCTAAAAATCGATATTTTAGGTGCCTAAAGTCGATATCTCAAATGCAGGCCCAAAACACCCAAAAATTCGATATTTTGGGGTCCCAGAAGCGATCTGTACATGCCTACTCCGTGTTAAAGTATTTTCAAATTACAGGCCCGAAACATACTGAAAATCGATCTTTTGGGTGCCCAAATGTCGATATGTGCATGCATCTTCAGTACCCGCTTATATCTCAAATTCAGGCTCAAAACACACGAAAATTCGATATTTTGGGGTCCCAGAAGCAATCGGTACATGCCTACACCGTGTTAGAGTATTTTCAAAATACAGGCCCAAAACATACTGAAAATCGATCTTTTATGTACCCAAAAGTCGATATGTGCATGCATCTTCTGTACCAGTTTATATCTCAAATTCAGGCTCCAAACACCCGAAAATTCGATGTTTTGGGGTCATAGAAGTGATCTGTACATGCCTACTCCGTGTTAGAGTATTTTCAAAATACAGGCCCAAAACATGCTGAAAATCGATATTTTAGGTGCCCAAAGTCAATATGTGTATGCATCTTCTGCACCGGTTTATATCCCAAATTCGATCTCAAAACACCCGAAAATTCGATTTTTTGGGGTCCCAGAAGCGATCTGTACATGCCTACTCAGTGCTAGAATGTTTTCAAAATATAGGCTCAAAACATGCTAAAAAACCCTATTTTAAGTATCCAAAGTCGATATGTGCATGCATCCTCTGTACCCGTTTATATCTCAAATTCAGGCTCAAAACACCCGAAAATTCGGTATTTTGGGGTCCTAGAAACGATCTGTACATGCCTATCACTAGTTAGAATGTTTTTAAGATACAGACCCAAAACATGCTCAAAATCGATATTTTAGGTGCCCAAAAGTCGATATGTGCATGCATCTTCAGTACCCGTTTATATCTCAAATTCAGGCTTAAAACACCCGAAAATTCTATATTTTGGGGTCCCAGAAGCGATCTGTGCATGCCTACTCAGTGCTAGAATATTTTCAAAATATAGGCCCAAAACATGCTAAAAATCGATATTTTAGGTGCCTAAAGTCGATATCTCAAATTCAGGCCCAAAACACCCGAAAATTCTATATTTTGGGGTCCCCAAAGCGATCTGTACATGCCTACTGCGTGTTAGAGTATTTTCAAATTACAGGCCAAAAAAATACTGAAAATCGATCTTTTAGGTGCCCAAAAGTCGATATGTGCATGTATCTTCAGAACCTGTTTATATCTCAAATTCAGGCTCAAAACACCCGAAAATTCGATATTTTGGGGTCCCAGAAGCGATCTGTACATGCCTACTCAGTGCTAGAGTATTTTCAAAATATAGGCCCAAAACATGCTAAAAATCGATATTTTAGGTGCACAAAGTCGATATCTCAAATGCAGGCCCAAAACACCCAAAAATTCGATATTTTGGGGTCCCAGAAGCGATCTGTACATGCCTACTCCGTGTTAAAGTATTTTCAAAATACAGGCCCGAAACATACTGAAAATCGATCTTTTGGGTGCCCAAATGTCGATATGTGCATGCATCTTCAGTACCCGCTTATATCTCAAATTCAGGCCCAAAACATACTGAAAATCGATCTTTTATGTACCCAAAAGTCGATATGTGCATGCATCTTCTGTACCAGTTTATATCTCAAATTCGATCTCAAAACACCCGAAAATTCGATTTTTTGGGGTCCCAGAAGCGATCTGTACATGCCTACTCAGTGCTAGAATGTTTTCAAAATATAGGCTCAAAACATGCTAAAAAAACCCTATTTTAAGTATCCAAAGTCGATATGTGCATGCATCCTCTGTACCCGTTTATATCTCAAATTCAGGCTCAAAACACCCGAAAATTCGGTATTTTGGGGTCCTAGAAGCGATCTGTGCATGCCTACTAAGTGCTAGAATATTTTCAAAATATAGGCCCAAAACATGCTAAAAATCGATATTTTAGGTGCCTAAAGTCGATATCTCAAATTCAGGCCCAAAACACCCGAAAATTCTATATTTTGGGGTCCCCAAAGCGATCTGTACATGCCTACTACGTGTTAGAGTATTTTCAAATTACAGGCCAAAAAAATACTGAAAATCGATCTTTTAGGTGCCCAAAAGTCGATATGTGCATGTATCTTCAGTACCCGTTTATATCTCAAATTCAGGCTCAAAACACCCAAAAATTCGATATTTTGTTGTCCCAGAAGCGATCTGTACATGCCTACTCAGTGCTAGAGTATTTTCAAAATATAGGCCCAAAACATGCTAAAAATCTATATTTTAGGTGCACAAAGTCGATATCTCAAATGCAGGCCCAAAACACCCAAAAATTCGATATTTTGGGGTCCCAGAAGCGATCTGTACATGCCTACTCCGTGTAAAGTATTTTCAAAATACAGTACCGAAACATACTGAAAATCGATCTTTTGGGTGCCCAAAAGTCGATATGTGCATGCATCTTCAGTACCCGCTTATATCTCAAATTCAGGCTCAAAACACACGAAAATTCAATATTTTGGGGTCCCAGAAGCGACCTGTACATGCCTACTCCGTTTTAGAGTATTTTCAAAAGACAGGCCCAAAACCTGCTGAAAATCGATAATTTACGTGCCCAAAGTCAATATGTGTATGCATCGTCTGCACCCGTTTATATCCCAAATTCAATCTCAAAACACCCGAAAATTCGATTTTTTTGGGTCCCAGAAGCGATCTGTACATGCGTACTCCGTGCTAGAATGTTTTCAAAATATAGGCTCAAAACATGTTAAAAATCGATATTTTAAGTATCCAAAGTCGATATGTGCATGCATCTTCTGTACCCGTTTATATCTCAAATTCAGGCTCAAAACACCCGAAAATTCTATATTTTGGGGTCCCAGAAGCGATCTGTAAATGCCTACTCAGTGCTAGAATATTATCAAAATATAGGCCCAAAACATGCTAAAAATTCTATATTTTTGGTGCCCAAAGTCGATATCTCAATTGCCTCTACTCTCCGGACTTCTTCCTCCAAGCATAGGGTTCGCTCTTAGTGTCATCTCCTGGAGCATCTGTGGTATCACCAGTTATGTTAAACTCAGTCAACTCATGGTCTATGTTTTTCCTCATAATCCGAGTATTTTCTTTCTCCAGGAAGTATTTCCTGGATGGTCTCTCACCTCTGGACAAGCTCTTAACTTGCATACATAGCTTCTAGCCACATCACCTTCCTCTGTATCTCCACCCATCCTGACATAACCTTTCAGCTTCAGGAAGGTACTCTGGATCTTATCCTCACATCTGGACTGATAACATCTCAGAACCAGTGTTCCACAGTGCCAGTTTTATTTTCTGTTCATGTCACACTTTGGCTTTATTATATATATATATATATATATATATATATATATATATATATATATATATATATATATATATATATATATATATATATATATTATATATATATATATATATATATTATATATATATATATATATATATATATATATATATATATATATATATATATATATATATATATATATATATATATATATATATATATATATATATATATATATATATATATAGTGGCTCCTGCCACTCGTTTACATATTGCTGTGCCTGTAAATCATTGTAGCCTACCTGATGGGTCTACTGCTCCTGCCACTCGTTTACATATTGCTGTGCCTGTAAATCATTATAGTCTACCTGCTGGGTCTACTGCTCCTGCCACTCGTTTACATATTGATGTGCCTGTAAATCAAGAGCAGGATACCTTTGTACAGTAGGGCGAAGGTCAGATGAGACTTTCTGGAGCATGTCGCAGGCAGCAGTGACAAACGAGAACCACAAAATGGCTTTGTGCAAAAATTTTATTGAAATAAACATACAAAATAGTGAGATGGTTTGGTGACATTGTTCATTGAAGAGTGTTCTTGGTAAACATACAAATTAGTTGGATGGTTGGTTCTACTTGCCATAAACAATTGTTTCAATGTTCAGTTCAATGGATGAGAAACACAACAGAAGAATATCATTGAGGTGACAGTCCGAGAGCTGATAGAGGAGGTGAGACTTGGTGACCAGAATACCAAGTAGCCTTGACTTGGAGAGAGTGCAGGGTTGACAAACAGTATTTGTCAGTAGATGGAGTTTGGCAAATAATAACTTTATTTGGCTGGAGTTTTGTGGGCCGGATTGCTATATCAATGCCGAGCATTGTCTCGGACCGGACCATAGGCTGTCATGGGACGGATCTGGCCTGCAGGCATAGATTGGCCACCCCTTGCAGGCCGGATTCCATTATTAATTCCGAGTATGTTCACGGGCCACACAATATGCCTCTGTGGGCCGGATTTTACCTGCTCCTACTCTAAATATAGCCTGATGGACATCTTATTTATGACCCATATGTTACTTACTATTTACCTTTCTTTGCCGGACCAGTTATACTTTTTTTTGCCAGTCATGTCGTTTACAAGTTATTTGTCTCCCAGACACACCTCCAACTTCGTTGTACCGCCCATTCATAGATGCTTTACACAAGAGAGATTTATACAGAGTTGATGACAGTAACACTCTGTTCTTAGTTCATGAGAGAGAGAGAGAGAGAGAGAGAGAGAGAGAGAGAGAGAGAGAGAGAGAGAGAGAGAGAGAGAGAGAGAGAGAGAGAGAGAAATTGTATATATATGTGTAAGTGACAGGAAACGTGTGTGTGTGTGTGTGTGTTGGATTCGTACTATCCCTATCGTTGACTGAGGTGTTATCATTGCCTATGCTTTTTTAATCCTGACTTCAACAGATGTTTTTTGTGGTGAAAGTTGTAGTACAAACTCCTTTACCACACCCGGTACACTCAACACCAACACTTACTGTATGTGTCCTGTCTCGTCTCAAATAAACTTGGATAATTATACAGGTTTCGGGACTGGTGAAAGAGAGAAAATGACAAGATGAACGTGATGAGAAGAGGAGCAGGAAGAAGGGGGAAGAAGGGGACGAAAATTATGAAGAGGTGAGAAACAGAAAAAAAGAATTGGAAGAGGGAGAGGGATATAAACGAGAATCGGAAGACAAATGACAATAAGAGAGAGAGAGAGAGAGAGAGAGAGAGAGAGAGAGAGAGAGAGAGAGAGAGAGAGAGAGAGAGAGAGAGAAGATTAGGAAGGAAGGAAGGAAGACAGGAAGGTTTTCTTTATTTAATTAAGATACTCTGAATATCAGAGAGTTCACCAGTTATATTATTGACCATTAAATTCCCTCAAGACTAACTTGGACTACTGTATGAAGGTAAAGCAAATTTTGTGGTTAATGTGTGTGTGTGTGTGTGTGTGTGTAACAATCTGAAATGTTTGTGTTTCTCCCTAGATAGAGAAAAGTTGTTTGGTAATTGTTACACAAATATTGATAATTTGTCTCGCTTCCAATATAGTATACTACATTGATTTGATATTAAGTAACAACATAATAATTTACAAATAATTAGATAATTGCTCTCAGTACACTGGAATTCATTATCTAATATGTTTATCTCTTCCTTCACTGTCCCTACGGATGACGCCATGACACTTCCCGTGTGTATGTGTGTGTGGTCACTACTGGATCAGCTTCCAATTTTAGTGGTTGTGTTTGTATAAATCCTTCTCAACTCCAGCATTACAGTGCTTCAATCTCTGGAGTTTATCATCAAGAAGAACCTTCCACATATTGGGTAAAGTGTTTTGTTGCTACTATTAATTAAATCCTGCACTCGACTATTTTGGATTGTCTTCCTTTGAAATGCTTTGTATTTCTTCATAATCTCTCCCTCTCTTTATCACTTCCTATCTTTCCTCTCCTATATTCTTTGGTCAGGTTTCTTCTGTGGCAACATTCTTTTCTGTACTGAACAGTTCCACCTTGCAATCCTCCCTCAATTCTTCTTTGAGTAATAATAAGTACACTTGGAAATTAAGAACCAACACTACCTACATTAACCATCACATTGTCAGGTGATATTTTAATATTTAATATCGATCATAATAAGTTGTTGGACGATTGGTAAAGGAGAGGAAGGAAGCTGTAAAGGAAGGAAAGGGAGAGGAGGGGAAGGGAGGAGAAGGGTAGGGAAGGGAAGGGAAGGGTAGGTAGGGAAAAGAAAGGGGAGGGAGAGGGAGGGTACAGGAAGAGTAGGGAAGGGAGGGGAGAAAAGGGGTAGGGAAAAGAAGGGAGAAGATGGGTAGGGAAGGGAAGGGAAGGGTAGGGATAGGGAAGAGTAGGTAGGGTAAAGGAAGGGGAAGGATAGGGACGAATAGGAGAATGTAAAGAAGAGAATAGAAGGAGGGATAAGGGACAGTAAAGCAGGGGAAGGGAGAGGAGGGATAAAATATTAATGTATACAATATAATACAAACAGTAACAGACCTGTTGATCCTTAAGAGGCTGTTTTGATTCTAAGGTGCTAACTACTAGTAGATATAATTAATTAAATAATCCTTGGAACAAATCTTGAACCATTACAAGAAAAGGTATTAAAATTGAGTTTGTTGTTTTTGATGTTGTTGTTCTGGACCAAGACTAAATAAAGGGGTAATATACTTATGGTTCATTGGAGCACTTTCATTCCTTTGAAGTATACCAGGAAACAGGACCACATTAACCTAAATAATGATGTTCTGTTGCTTGGAATTGTATGGAGGAATCAGTTGCTCCAGATTTACCAGCACTGTACTACTCCCCTTTAACTTCCTGGCTATCTGTTGGTATATTTCTAAAGCCACTTTATGTATTTATTAATATAAGTAACAAGGAAGCACTACCATCTTGTATTACCATTATAATGTTATATTTCATTCAATATAATTTATTGTAAAATATAACATTGTGCAAAATCTGGCAACAGCTTAGTGAACAGGAGTGAGCCATCACGTCCTGCTGCCTCCGTGTATGAGCCTTCACCTCCTCTTCTGCCCAGCTAATTAATAAGAATGTAATGCATTACAGGAAATTACTAAATAATGTCATGGTATGGCAGTCCTAACTCGGTATCATATGCAATTATTGAGTGTATCTATGTTATATCTCTTCTCTGTCTTGACCAGACCACTTATACCGACTCCACTGATTGCCATCTATCCTCTGTTGTTTCATCCTTCACACCACATATGATTAATTGATATAATGACTGACTGACAGAATGACCATTTGTGTACCATAATACGGAGAAAAGGGGAATTAAAATTAATTGGTGAGTGAGGCGTGTGTGAAGCATACAGACAAGAGGGAGGGAATGATTATTCTATACTGTAAATCTCTGACTCCCGGACATACGCAGGATTGATAACGCTGAATGTAATGTATATTTATGTGTCTGATTTTATATAGGGTCACACAGCTACAGAAGAGTAGGGAAGGGTAGATAGGGTAACGGAAGTGGAGGGAGAGGGAGGGTACAGGAGGGAAAGGGATAAGAGGGGTGGGGAAGGGAGGGAAGAAGAGGGATAGGGAAGGGAAGAGAGAGGGAGGTAACAGGAGGGGAAGGGAGAAGAAGGGGTAGGGAAGGGAGGGGTGAAGAGGGATAGGGAAGGGAAGGGTGTGTATGGTAAAGGAAGGGGGGGGAGAGGAAGGGAGGAGAGAAGAGGGTAGGGAAGGGAAGGGAAGGGTAGGTAGGGTAACGGAAGGGGAGGGAGAGGGAGGATACAAGAGGGATATGGAATGGAGGGGAGAAAAGGGGTAGGGGAAGGAGGGGTGAAGAGGGATAGGAAGGGAAGGGTGAAGAGGGATAGGGAAGGGTGGATAGAGTAAAGGAAGGGGAGGGAGAGGGAGGGGAAGGGAGAAGAGGGGTAGGGAAGGGAAGGGAAGGGTAGGTATGGTAAAGGAAGGGGAGGGAGAGGGAGGGTACAGGAGGGGAAGGGAGAAGATGGATAGGAAAAGGAAGGGTGAAGAGGGATAGGAAAGGAAGGGTGAAGAGGGATAAGGAAGGGAAGGGTAGATAGAGTAAAGAAAAAGTGAGGGAGAGGAAGAGGTAGGGAGAAGAGGGGTAGGGAAGGGAGGGGGAAGAGGGATAGAAAAGGGAAGGGAAGGGTAGATAGGGCAAAGAAAGGGAGGGGAGAAGAGGAGAAGGGAGGAGAGGAGTAAGAAAGGAAAGGGAAGGATAGATAGGGTAACGGAAGGGGAAGGAGAGGGAGGGTACAGGAGGGAAAGGGAGATGAGGGATAGATAAAGGAAGGGAAGGGAAGGGAAGGCAGAAGAGAGATAGGGAAGGGAAGGGAAGGGAGGGAAGAAGAGGGATAGGGAAGGGAAGGTCAGGATAGGTAGGGTAAAGTAAGGGGACCAATAAAAGGTTTATTGGAGCACTTTGATTCCTCTGTCCCCCTATTACTGCACCCCCTCTAAACCCCCATGCATCCCCCTAAAACCCCTAAACACAAACAACAACCCTCCCCCCAAGCCTTTCCCCCTATTCCCGCACCCCCCTAAACCTCCCCGCACCCCCCTAAAACCCCCTAAACACACACTTTATTATTTATTAATATAAGTAACAAGGGAGCACTACCATCTTGTATTACCATTATAATGTTGAAGAGAGAGAGAGAGAGAGAGAGAGAGAGAGAGAGAGAGAGAGAGAGAAGTAAAGTGTTGGATGTGAGCGAGAGAGAAAGTAAGATGTGTGTGAGGTATGGTTATGAGAGAGAGAGAGAGAGAGAGAGAGAGAGAGAGAGAGGGAGGTAGTAGAGGTGAGAGAGTGAGAGAGTGGTAGTAGAGGTGAGAGAGAGAGAGAGAGGTAGTATAAACACGCACACATACACACACATACATACCCTATCAGTATACACATATATGTATTAACACACACACACATACACACACACACACACACACACACATACCCTAATAGTATACACACATATGTACTAACACACAGACACACATACACACGTATGTATTAACACACACACACACACACACACACACACACACATACCCAAATAGTATACACACGTATGTATTAACACACATACACATACACACGTATGTATTAACACACACACATACACACTCGTATGTATTTACACACGCACACATACACACACGTATGTATTAACACACACACATACACATACCCATATACTATACACACACACACACACACACACACAAACATACACACACATAATGGTAACAGTAGTAATAACTCAACCTTTACTTATCATGGTGTGAACATTTTTAATAAGTTGTATAGATTAGTGAACAGCAAGTTGATGTTGTTGTTTCATTAGAGAGAGAGAGAGAGAGAGAGAGAGAGAGAGAGAGAGAGAGAGAGAGAGAGAGAGACCTGTGTGTGGGCCTGCGTGCGTGTGCCTGTGTGCGTACATCCATGTGCTTGCATCTGTGCGTGCCTGTGCGTGCGTACGTGTGCACGCGTGTGGGTACGTGCATGCATACATGTGCGTCCATGCATGTGTCCATGCGCACGTGCATGCTTTCATGTGTGTCTGTGCATGCATGTGCGTCCGTGCGTGCATGCATGCGTGTATGTCGTGCATGCCTGCTTGCGCGCGCGTGTGTGTGGGGGGGTAGCTGGTGGAGGTGGTAGAATAATTTGTATATGGATAATTAATTAACATTGATCCCTGGTTCTGATCAGTGACCACAATATAATTAATGATTCATTATTGTATTGGTCTGTGTGAATGTGTGTGTGTATTGCGAGAGACAGAGAGAAAGAGAGAGAGAGAGAAACAGTATGTGTGTATGTATGTATGTGTGACAATTCTCTCTCTCTCTCTCTCTCAAAAAAAAAAAAAAAAAATAGCAATATCTTCATCACTCTTAATCAATAGTTAACACAGACAACACACACACACACTCAGACACACACAGACAACACACACACAGACACACACACACACACACACACACACATGACCTACTGTTATCTCCATGGTAGGTTAATATGATACCCATGTGAGACCTCTGTACCATGACCCATAACCCCCCCCCCCCTATGCCTATTCCTGCACCCCCCTAATCCCCCTGCACCCCTCTAAACACACACAACCCCCCCCCCCCCCAAGCTTGTCCCCCTATTCCCACACCACTCTAAACCCCTTCAAGCCCCACTACAGCTCCCTAAGCACACACAATCCCCCCCCATAAGCCTATCCCCCGATACCCGCACCCCACTAAACCCCCCCGCACACACTCATGTCTGTATCTAGTTCTCTATTGATTACTTTTGTTACTAATACTTGTTGTATGTTATAATATACACCTTTATATGTATAGTCCTTAGGGTCATCTGAAAGACAGTACACTCGTGATACAAAATCCCTGACCAGAGACGAATGACAGGGACCACTCACACATTCCCTGCATTCGAACTCAGATTCTATAGGTGTACTGGGTGGGGAAATGAGCAATACCAGGCGATTCGAAGCTTTCTGCTCCTCACACTCTGATCAGATATTATATATCACGAGTGTACATGTTTCAAATATTAATATACACCTTTATATGTACAGTACTCAGAGACATCTTAAACACAGTACATGTTTCAAATATCAATATACAACTTTATCTGTACAGTACTCAGGGTCTGGATGGACATCTGAAACACAGTACATGTTTCCAATATTAATATACACCTTTATATGTACAGTCCTAACCTAACCTAACCTTTATATGTATAGTGCTAACCTAACCTAACCTAACCTAACCTTTATATGTATAGTGCTAACCTAACCTAACCTAACCTAACCTTTATATGTACAGTCCTCAGGGTCTGGTTGGATATCTGAAACAACAGGTGAAGTCCCACTGGAGAACTCCATCTGTGGCCTGGTGGTCACAAAGGAAAGGTAAGTAACACACACAAACAACACACACACACACAAACAGACATACACACACACACAGACAACACATGACCTATTCACTGGTCCATGTCTTCTTATTCCTAGCTATTATCACTCTCAACACACACACACACACACACACACACACACAGACAGACACAGACACACACACACACACACACAGACAAAACATGACCTATTCACTGGTCCAAGTGTTCTTATTCCTAGCTATTATCACTCTCAACACACACACACACACACACACGCAGAGAGACACACACAACACACACAGACACAGACAACACATGACCTATTGACTGGACCAAGTCTAATTATCCGTAGACATTATCACTTTCAACACACAGACACACACACACACACACACACAGACACACACACACACACACACACACACACACACACACACACACACACATACACAGACAACACATGACCTACTGTTATCTTCATGGTAGGTTAATATGGTACCCATGTGAGACCTCTGTACCATGACGTATACCCCCCTCCCCCCCTATGCCTATTCCTGCACCCCCCTAATCCCCATGCACCCCTCTAAACACACTCAACCCCCCCAAGCTTGTCCCCCTATGCCCCCACCACTCTAAACCCCTTCACACCCCACTACAGCCCCCTAAGCATACACAATCCCCCCCACTAAGCCTGTCCCCCGATTCCCGCACCCCACTAAACGCCCCCGCACCCCCCTAAACCCCCCCGCACACACTCATATCTGTATTTACTACACAACAAATAATATTACTACACCAACACCAATCACATTATCATAAACTACACATAGATTAAGGGGGTGCGGGAGTAGGGGACAGGCTTGGGGGGGACTGGGGGGGTGCAGGAATAGGGGGACAGACTTGGGGTGGGTAGAAAGCCTGTCCCCTATTCCTGCACCCACCTAACCCCTCCCATGCCTGTCCCCCTACTCCCGCACCACCCAATAAACCCCGCACCCACCTAAACCACCCCATGCCTGTCCCCCTACTTCCGCACCCCCTTAATTCCACAACAATAGAAAGAAAGAGTCTAAATGACTTCTGGCTGAATTATTTAATGAATTTGGTGAGTAAACTATACATACAGTGATCTTCATTATCTAACTGTTGGATAGATTTTGTGAATGTGGATAATCACCTTTTGAGTACTAATGAAGCCTTACATGTGTGGTTAGTTAGGAAGCTAACAAACGAATACCACTGTGGAATGGATCCTAAAATAATGAAGCCTTACAAGTGGGGTTGGTTTGGAAGGTAACAATCGAATACCACTGTGGAATGGACCCAATGTTATTGGTATTGTTATATTACAGACATCATGTGTGTGTACAATGATAGGGTGTGTGCGTGTGTAGATTGAGAGGGTGTGTGTGTGTGTGTGTGTGTGTCCAATGATAGGGTAGTGTGTGTATGTGTGTGTGTGTGTACACAGGTTATTGTTATTGTTATATTACAGACATCATGTGTGGGTAATATGATAGGGTAGTGTGTGTGTACGTGTGTGTGTGTGTACATTGATATGGTAGTGTGTGTGTGTGTTTGTGTAGATTGGAAGGGTGTGTGTGTGTGTACAGAGGTTATTATTATTGGTATATTACAGACATCATGTGTGGACGGAGTGTAATATTGATGATGGTGGTGATGGTGTTGGCTCTCACACTACCTGTTGATGCTGGTATACGTACTGGTAAGTTTGGTCTTTATTGTTTGTTACTATTTGTGTGTGTGTGTGTGTGTGTGTGTGTGTGTATGTGTGTGTGTGTGTGTGTAAGAAAGATATAGTAAGGAAGATAGATGTGTGTGTATGTGTGTGTGTGTGTGTGTGTGTGTGTGTGTGTGTGTGTGTGTGTGTGTAAGAAAGAGAGAAGGAGGAATAAATGTGTGTGTGTGTGTAAGAAAGAGAGTAAGGAAGATGTGTGTGTAAGAATGAGAGAAGGAGGAATAAGTGTGTGTGTGTGTGTGTGTGTGTGTGTGTAAGACCAAGGTAAGGGTGTTATACACTTGTGGTACATTGGAGTGCCTTCATTTCTTCGAAGAATGTCAAGAAACAGGAAGAGCAGGTGAACAAATATACTAATGTCATGTTGCTTGGAATGATTTGGAGGAATCAGTTGCTCCAGTATTACCTCTTTAAAGGCATTATTTGTAATGGGTGAATTAGAAGGCTACTAATTACTCCAAATTATCCCAGGAAACAAATCATCTCAGTGACTCTAATACTCACAACATTCTCACCTTGTCTTATGGTAACCTTAAAGTTAATGATGCCTTTAAACAATTTCCAGCGACAGGCCACCATTATGTATGTTAACCTGGTTCTGTTTTCTTGGATACTTTGGAGGAATCAAAGTGCTCCAATGTACCTATAGTGTAATACCCTCCTAACAATGTATGATGTTGTGGAACTTTGTACAGTGTCCTCCTGAATGACCTGCATGTCTTTGGGTTACAATAGTCTCAATATTAGATTAGTTCGGTAGTGGTTCCATCTTCCCATAGGTGGAAGAGAGCATCTCGTTGTGTTCTTAGTTTTCTTGCAGTTTCTTTTTTCTCAGCAATTTCTTCTCTCACCAGTTCTTCACGAAACTGTAGAGTGCTGTTCCTGTTTCTGGCATTCTCGTTATGTAGTTTTATGTTGGTGTAGCCAACCATGCACCTCCAGTCAGGATCTATAAAAGACCACTACCGTACCCACGACAACCAAGCTCTGACACGAGACAAACTAGTAAATAATACCACCATACTAGACAAAGAAACAGACAGCAGAAGACTCTCCTACCTAGAAGCGATCTACATAGAAACCCTACAACCCTCTATAAACAACCAGACACAAGACCTCCAAATACTGCTCTCCAGAAAACGATACACCACCAACACCGTCAGGATACCCACCACACCTCCAACACCTACTGACCCACCACCAGCATCTAACATCTTACCCACCACCACTACAACCAACCAACAACTCAGACGTAGCGCCAGAATCAGAAACTACCCCCCATCCACCAATCACTAGGCTTCTGATATGGTGGCCCCGCCCACCCCACATACGGAAAACAGATAAATACCCCTTACCCACTCAGAATCATCACTTCCTCCTGAAGATGTCCAATGTATTGGACGAAACGTCGACCTCCCCCAACAACGCAACATTTGCCTCACTTATCCACCATCTAAGTGAAGACTTAAGAAAAACAGTAAGAGATATTGAAAATATAAATAATAAACTTATTAATGCAGAACAAGCCATTTCCTTCAACCTCGTTAGTTTGAAAGAGAATATATATATATATATATATATATATATATATATATATATATATATATATATATATATATATATATATATATATATATATATATATAGGGGAGTCTACCACAGCAAACTCCTGAGTAAAAATCACTTCCTTGCCTCGAAACAGCTACGAGAAAATCCGGACATCATCATTCGACGTGCAGATAAGCCCTCCTCTTTAGTTGTCCACGGGAGAGAGGAATACCTACAGAAAATAGACAACATTCTAAGTGACACGAGTAAATTCAAAAGAATCTCGCGCAACCCCACCAACGACATCAAGCGAAGGGCCAACACCACCATTTATACAATCAACGATAAGGCTGGAGGGACCCACCCGAAGAAACTCATTGGAGAATTTGCACCTGGTTACGCCTATGGCACAGTAAAAACCCGCAAGCTTGGGAACCCCTCAGGCCTATCATCTCCCAGATCCCGACTGCAACATACCAACTGGCCAAATCTCTGAACAACCTACTTTCACCTTACGTGCCCAGCAAGTACAGCCTCAATTCAGCCACAGTTTTTCTACAAATTCTCCGTGATTCTCCCAAAGTAGACAACCATATCATCGCCTCCCTGGATGTTGAGAGTTTATTCACTGATGTACCAGTGGATAAAACTATAGATATCATCCTCCACCGGGTTTACGAACACCCAGACCTCCCACGACTGGACATCCCCAAGACCTGCCTCAAGACTCTACTTGAACTCTGCACCATGGAAGCTCCATTTATTTGCCCCCGTGGCAATATGTATCAGCAGATTGATGGTATAGCGATGGGTAGCTCCCTGGGGGTCCTGTTCGCTAACTTATTTATGGGCAGTGTTGAAGAGGACCTTCTCAAATATAATCGCCCGTCGATATACTGTCGGTATGTTGATGACATTTTTGTTCAAGTGAAGGACCTAGACGAGCTGCTACTACTACAACAACGGTTTATCTCCTCGTCTGGTCTCAACTTCACCTACGAAAAATCAACGGATGGCAAACTACCCTTCCTGGACCTCTTGGTTGCCCACCACAACTCAGACTTCCAAACCACAGTGTACACAAAGTCCACCAACAACGGACGGTGTCTAAATGGTGACAGTGAATGCCCCAAGAGATACCTCCAATCCACCATCTCATCCTACGTCAGGAGGGCTCTCTCCCACTGCACCAGCTGGAGAGACACACCCCAGGAACTAGAACGTCTCACCCAAGTCCTGGTAAACAATGGATACTCTAACACGGACGTCTCCAACACCATCAAACTCCAGCTAGAAAAATGGTACGAAGTGAACACCCCAACCAAACCCAACAGTGATATCAAACTTTACTACCGCAATTACATGTCCACCGACTACAAGACTGACGAGACCATACTAAGAGACATACTAAAGAAGAATGTCCACCCCACCAACCCAGACAGCGAGATTAAACTAGTAATTTACTACAAGTCTCCATAAACCTCGAACCTCACCCTACACAACCGACCTACTACCTCCAAGAGCCCGATGAACAGTGACCACGTGATTTACCAACACACCTGTAACAGTGTGGACTGTGAGCCTCACCACTATGTTGGTAAAACACAAACATCACTGTCTCGTCGGCTCACCATGCACCTCCAGTCAGGATCTATAAAAGACCACTACCGTACCCACGACAACCAAGCTCTGACACGAGACAAACTAGTAAATAATACCACCATACTAGACAAAGAAACAGACAGCAGAAGACTCTCCTACCTAGAAGCGATCTACATAGAAACCCTACAACCCTCTATAAACAACAAGACACAAGACCTCCAAATACTGCCCTCCAGAAAACAATACACCACCAATACCGTCAGGATACCCACCACACCTCCAACACCTACTGACCTACCACCAGCATCTAACATCTTACCCACCACCAATACAACCAACCAACAACTCAGACGTAGCGCCAGAATCAGAAGCTACCTTACATCCACCAATCACTAGGCTTCTGATATGCTGGCCCCACCCACCCCACATACGGAAAACAGATAAATACCCCTTACCCACTCAGAATCACCACTTCCTCCTGAAGATGTCCAATGTACTGGACGAAACGTCGACCTCCCCCAACAACACAACATTTGCCTCACTTATCCACCATCTAAGTGATTACTTAAGAAAAACAGTAAGAGATATTGAAAATATAAATAATAAACTTATTAATGCAGAACAAGCCATTTCCTTCAACCTCGTTTGTTTGAAAGAGAATATACTCCCTGGCTACACCAACTTATATATATATACGTAAATAACACTCTCAA
>JAWQEG010000411.1:260000-302500 GCA_033782935.1 Petrolisthes cinctipes
GATTATAATAATAATTATACTGATAACAATAATAATAATGAAAAGAAATAACAATAATTATAAAGATAATAATGATAAAAATAATAATGATAATAATAATAATAATAATAATAATAATAATAATAATAATAATAATAATAGTAGTAGTAATATTAAAAGAGAGAGAGAGAGAGAGAGAGAGAGAGAGAGAGAGAGAGAGAGAGAGAGAAGAGAGAGAGAGAGAGAGAGAGAGAGAGAGAGAGAGAGAGAGAGAGAGAGAGAGAGAGAGAGAGAGATTATAGGGTCTGTTTTGTTGCCCTGTGTGGAGGAATCAGTAATCTTCAATTCAACCCACTCATTACATACACACGGACAAAACAAAATGAGAATATTTTTAATCCAACAGGAATTGTGTGTGAGTGTGTACACCACTGAGTTCTGTGTTGGATTATGTTTCTTAGTGTGTGTGTGTGTGTGTGTGTGTGTACACCACTGAATTCTGTGTTCGATGATGTTTCTATGTGTGTGTGTGTGTGTGTGTGTGTGTGTGTGTGTGTGTGTGTGTGCACCACTGAATTCTGTGTTGGATTACGTTTATGTGTGTGTGTGTGTGTGTGTGTGTGTGTTTAAACCACTGAATTATGTGTTGGATTATGTTTCTGTGTGCGTGTCTGTGTGTATATTTTGTATTTCACTGAGTACAGTTGTATTAATACATGTGTACACATTATGTACATTATGCCTGTACACAAATACACATTATGTACGTTAGACAAGGCATGTACACATGTACACATTATGCACATTAGACTAAGCCTGTACACATATACATATTATGTACATTAGACTCGGCCTGTAAACATATACACATTATGTACATTATGTACACCTGGAATTTGTGTCAGAATTTACTACAGATATCCGACACGTAAAGGGCGAGGACAACGCCATGGCTGACGCCTTCTTGAGAGCACTACCAGTGCAACCAAACATCGCCACCATTCAACAGATGTCACTCCTCAGCTTCGCAGCGATTGCATCAGCCCAACAGACTGACGCACACCTCCACGACCTTCTCACAGGTGACACAGGACTCCGGCTGGATAATTTAACTGCCCCAGACTCCGTTACCAAACTGTGGTGTGACCTTTCGTGCAGCTCCCCATGCCCCTGTATTCCTACCCAGGTGTCACAGGAACTCTCCGTCTTGTCAGCTGCCATGCAGTATGGCCAGGTATGAGGAAGCATGAGTTATCCGTGCCTACAAGTAGATTCCACACGGTACACGTGAACATTGTGGGCCCCCTACCTCTGTTGCATGGTGGACGCTATCTCCTAACCTGCGTGGACAGGACGACACGCTGGTGCACCGCTACCCCCATAAGCAACATCACTGCTGAAGGTACTGCCCGCCACTTCCTCAGCAACTGGGTTTCCAACTTCGGTCTTCTAGCCGTAATTGTCTCAGACCAAGCCCAGTTCGAGTCGAGGGTGTGGCAGGACATGCTGGCACTACTGGGCACCCAACGGGAGAGGACCACAACGTACCACCTGTGCAGTAACTGACGCCTTCAGGGGGCTGCAGCCGGACCAATGGATCCGTGCCACTGTCAAGGAGGACTTACAACACTCCCCAGCGAAGCTAGTATTCAGAAAGAACCACCGCTTACCAGGGCAAATAACTTCACTGGACCTCAACACATCCAACCTTTCATTCCTCCCGGCACTGAAGGTGGCCATAATTAACACCAGCCCTACACCTACTCATCACAACGATGCTAGGACTACCTACACACCCATTGGTCTACATTCCACCCCTCAACTCTTCCTCCGCACGGATGCACAACGGACACTGGTACAGGAGCCCTACACTGGACCACATCCCGTTATCTCCAGGACGGACGTGACCGTTGCTCTCCAGGTAGCGGAAAAACCATACGTCACGTCCTGGGAGTGGGTCAAACCTGCACACACCAACACCACAACACCAAACACACACTCACCCACACACGCATCCATGCAACCCTCATCCAACACCTTCACCCCTCTACCCCACCCTCCCACTACGTCATCACCGCCCACCACTACTACCCACCCCACAACCTCACCACGTTGTCATACCACAACCACACACACACCCTTCACCACTCCTACCCACGCCACCACCACAACCATCTCCTGCCCACGCATCACATCCACACCTACGCACACACTCCACGCCACTAATACCCTCGCCATCAACCTCATCCTTCAAAAACACACATTTGCCTACCTCACTGACATCACACACTCAACCTGCACTTTCACCCTCCTTTCCACCCCAGCCTTGCCCACCTTCTCCTACCCAACTTCATTCAACCCAACCCGCCCTCACCATCACGGTCACCTTCACCTACTCATATCTCACCACCAACCCCATTACATTAGACAAGGCATGTACACATGTACACATTATGTACATTAGACTAAGCCTGTACACATATACATATTATGTACATTAGACTAGGCCTGTAAACATATACACATTATGTACATTAGACTAGGCCTGTATACATATACACATTATGTACATTAGACTAAGCCTGTATACATATACATATTATGTACATTAGACTAGGCCTGTAAACATATACACATTATGTACAATAGACTAGGCCTGTACACATATACACATTATGTACATTTGACTAGGCCTGTACACATATACACATTATGTACAGTCGTGGCACATAGTCCTTGAACAGACTTCCCTTTACACCCTGGTCAAGGACTATATGCCATAACTGTACTGTATATTTTACTAGGTGTGTTTATGAATGTGTAATTATCATAATGTAATA
Organism: Petrolisthes cinctipes; assembly: GCA_033782935.1. Taxonomy (NCBI): domain Eukaryota; kingdom Metazoa; phylum Arthropoda; class Malacostraca; order Decapoda; family Porcellanidae; genus Petrolisthes; species Petrolisthes cinctipes. Next base: position 262,820 of record JAWQEG010000411.1, read on the forward strand.
TTACAGGTGGGAATAGACTGGATGAGGGTGACTGAGACCACACCAGGACACAACCAGACTATACAACAACTCAACTGTAGTTTTCCACTGCCTCACCACCCCAACCTTACTTTTACAATTAATTGTGTTGATATTGGTGCTACTAAAGAGTGTGGTACAGTGAGTCAACCCTGTCCCATTGGTGAGTGTAACCAAACTTATCTTATACACATATAACATACAACCTGATCTATCAACACACATACACACAGGGGAAACTCAATGGTTTACATACACACACATGGGGAAACACCAACCAACAAATAACTCAATGGCTTACACACACACACACACACACACACACACACACACATACACTCAGACAACTCATTGGATTACACACATACACACACACACACACACACACACACACACAGACAACTCATTGGATTACACACATACACACACACACACACACACACTTAAAGATCATTTATAGTGTTAAGAAACAATACCTTGTTGACAATATTGTGACGGTGATGTGAGAATGATAGATAATGTAGTTTATAATATGACAATTACAACTTACCTTGCCCTGTTAATTTATGATCTCGTTGGTTGGCTGCAGCGAAGAACAAAAAGTCGGGGATTAATTCCCCGTTTAGGCCCCATCCACCATACACATAATAAATTTTTATGTTAAGGGGTTCTTCCCGATATATATGTATTTATATAGATAACAAATCTACTGGTGCATTTAAACAACCAATTGCAATTTTCTATATTTATTGAACTCCAGTATGCCAACATGAATAATTAAATTTCACACACACACACACACACAACTCACGCTCACGCAACGCTAACTAGCTACTCGCTCTCGTTACCTCTCGCTCTCGCTCGCGTGACGATAGTCTAGCTTACGTTAACACTGTAGTAATTCTATCAATTGTTACGCAAGTTGGAATATTTTTCTAATGTCTCACACATTAGAGTCTCACAACACACTCGTAATTTTCTTCAAAGATCCAACTCCCTTACCTTAATTCAGTCACTGAACCAGCGTCAATGCAACTAGTCAGTATACAACTGTAAAGCCTTGTGAATCGCGTAATATACAACGAATTCGGCGTTTACGTTGACCACTCCCCACTGCACACGTGGAGGATTGATCTAGGTAAGGGAAGCTGACGATACGAGTGTGTTCCCTTCGAGTGTGTCCTGTTCCAACTGACCCCAATTCTTCCTCTTGACTGGAAGCTGAAATTTCAAAATTTCTACTGACTCCTCCTCCTATCTGTGTTCGTTTTTCCTAACTGGCTACGATTTACATTGTACCCACTTATACTTGAGTTATACATGCAATTTCAATTTACCTATGGCGTACTAATAATTCCCGATAATTCCCCTCCACTTCACGATCATTTACAATACCATAAGTTACCCAGGTAGCATAATTATTAATACAAATTGTAATTAATGTACGAACACCTATATGACTGAATGTGGCAAATTCAGTTGAACCATGACCCTTTTTTCCCTTTTTCTACCTGGTCTATTTTTGATACTACCTGCGGATTAACTAGCTGCACCCCCAACTTAACCCACTCCTGTCTCCTTTGTCTCATGAATGGAATATTCCAGAACACTCCCAGTATGGAATCTTCCAACTCTCTGTAATTCAAATTACGTCACGAGTATTATGTCTGACTCGTGACATTCGCCCACACAAAGAGACATTGCTCTATGCAATGTTTAATAGATTCGTGAAGTGGTAACGATGCCCTTGCATGTATAACTTTACAATAACAATTCATCCACACTTCACTTATTCTTGTATGTGTCAATTACTATCACCAGTTACGTGTTCATTTTTGCCAATGAGTGGAAAACTCCCAACAGTTACTTTAGCTTTTCAATCTTAGGAAGAAACTCCGAGACAAGAATGAATGTACCTGGTAATTTCTGCTCAGTACAATTTGTACACATTTAAGCAATATATAAGTGTGGTGTAAGTAATGCATTGTGTATTTGTTACATAATATGTAAGAAAAATGCAATAATATCTCTGGAAGGCAATATATATATTAGTAATTATCCGAGCCTTGGATCAGAGTAAACCGCTAGAATCTGTGTCTTGGATAAGGTTACACAAAATACTGCAATAATAATTCTGGAAGGCAATATATTGTTAGTAAATTATCCGAGCCTTGGATCAGAGTAAACCGCTAGAATCCGTGTCTTGGATAAGTTGCACAAAATACAATACATATAACATCGGATTTTTCCCCAATTCTAGGAAACCCCTTGATCTGAGTCGCATAAGACTCGTGCTCGTTGCGCTCGGAGAGGTAACAATTACGAGCAATTCGACCCGGAGGATACTTCTGCCGGTCGATCTTCGCATGAATGTTTACTCGGTTAACACTAATTAACGAGCAATTTGACCCGGAGGATACTTCTGCCGGTCGATCTTCGCATGATACCAACTGCTTCCATGTCATTAATTTCCTTACGTACTGTATCAATCAGCCGTACAGGAATAGGATATGGTTTCACCCTCACTGGTGTGTCGCTCGTAAGCTGTATCTCATGACAGGCTACGTTAGCAACAGCAGGCCTGTCAGAGAACACACGTGAATATTTTGCCAGTACCGCATTGACTCTTGCAAGCTGGTCTGGTCTTAAATTCTCCGAAACGGAGGCCTCAGCCACTGTCTCACCTTGACGAGCTTCAGCCGTCTGGGGAGTATATCCCTCGTCACCCTCGGGAATTACCACAGCAGCGCTAACCATGTCTACTGCTGGGGAAAAGTGACCACGGACTAGACTTAACACTTCACTCTGTTCTGAGGTGATGTTACAACAGCCTGCCCCAAATGTGGTAACAATGGAAGTACACCCCTGTTGGGTGGTGTAATATTCCTTAAGCATATTAATATGGAACCGCTTGGCTTCACCTTTGATTTTAACTATGTAGTTAAGGTCATTCACCTTCTTGACTACTTCAAAGGGACCCTTCCACTGAGCCAACAACTTATTATGAGCTGTTGGTAACAGAACGAGACACTTCCCCCCTACCTGTAGCGTTCGGAGCTTAGTTTTCCTATCATAGTAGGACTTCTGAATCTCCTTTGCTTTAGCTAACTCCTGCTTTGCAATCTCGCAGGTTTGCTGTAATCGTTCTGCCAAATCAATTACATAAGAATAAGTGGTTTTCACCACGGGATCCGATTCCTCATCGTCCCAAAGTTCACGTAGAACCTGAAGTGGTCCTCGAGCAGGTTTACCATACACTAACTCGAATGGACTAAATTGCAACGATGCCTGAGGTGCTTCGCGATACGCGAACAGTAGTGGCGAGATATACCTGGACCACTCCCTAGGTTGTTCTACTGCCATCCTCCTCAACATTTTCTTGAGAGTACCATTAAACCTCTCACACAACCCATTACACATTGGATGATAAGGTGTTGTCCTCAACCCTTTAACTGAGAGTAATCTCCACAATTCCTCCATCATCGCGGAGGTAAATTGACTGCCTCGGTCGGACAATACCTGCTTTGGTATGCCGACACGACAGAATATATCCAACAAGGCTTCAGCCACTGTAGTGGCTTCAATATCACGCAGAGGCACTGCTTCAGGCCATCTGGTCGCGAAATCCACACAGGTAAGAATATACTTGGCACCGTCCGTAGCCCTCGGAATAATCGGTCCAACAATATCAACCGCTACTCTCTCAAATGACTCTGAGATTAGCGGTAGAGGTTTGAGAGGTGCGGGCTTCACCCTACCCCTGTCACACGTTTTCTGACAAACGTCACATGACCTCAACAATCTCCCTATCTCTCTCCCCATACCTGGCCAATAGAAATGAGACTGAATCCTATCAATTGTTTTCCTCATCCCCATATGACCCCCTAATATAGAATGATGACCCAGGGTAAACACAGCCTGTCGGTATTTCTCTGGTACGAGAAACTGAACCCTCTCTTCCCCATCGGGGTTTACTGTACGTCGGTAAAACCTGTTTCTCCTCCTGACGTAACTGGTTACAATACCATGTCGATCTCTACTCTCACCCTCAAGTGCCTGCTTGCGAACAAGTGCCAATGAAGGGTCACTTGCTTGCTCTGCAATTACATCCTCGCAATTGACGAGGTCGGCGGCAGTTGTCACTTGAAGTGGAACAACTGTTTTCTTCGCATGCGCCATACCCCTGGTTACAGCAGCTGCACCAGTCTGTGTGGAAATTTCCACTGAACATGCATTCTTAACCCCTGGTATATTTCCTATTACCAAATCTGACACAGGATTTTGCATGACTGCTGCAATTACCTGGCCTGTATAGAATGGACTCTCCACTGCAACTTTAGCAAGAGGATAGAGCCTCCTGGTACCATCAATCATTGTGATAGTTACCTGCTCCCCTGTAAAATCATTAGAAGCAACTAAACCATCAGCGACACAACACCCCGATGACCCATTATCTCGAAAGACTTCAACAGATATCCCGTTAACAATTCCCGGACAAATATGAAAACCAGACTTACCTTTCGAGACTCCTGTCGCGTTTAGTCACAATTGATGAGGTTCGTGAACCGACTGAGGCACTCGTGGTTCTACACTAGGTTGAACCGTTTCAGGTGAATACTGTGGTTCACCCTGTGTTGCAGCTGCCGATCGCTGATAATAACCTTTATTTCCACCGTGGTTAATACTATTTTTCCAGTTACTTTTTCCTTGGTAACGGTACTGATTGGACTGCTGCGAATAGTGATTATTACCTTGTTTCTGGGTATGATTAAAATGAGGTTTAGGTTGCAGACGAACAATTTGACTCTGCTGCTGTGACTGATTTTTACTCGACTGGTTATATGAAACAGCAGAGTTCTGAGAAGGCTTATTCGACTGATTAATTTTCTTATTATACTGAATCCGCGTATGGTAACCATACGCGGTGAAATGGGCGTCGGACATATCCACCATCGTTTGCAACGTTTTCACCTTGTTGGTTTTCAGCTGAGCCGACAATTCTGGAGGGCAAGACTTCTCCAGCTGTGTGCGCAGCAACAAGTCTTTTACCCCCTCCAAAGTTTTAGGTGTTTCAGCCTTATCTAACCACTGATCCAGGTAACTGGTCAGACGTGCACTAAACTGTGCAACAGTCTCCTTATCCTGTAAGGATGCACGCCAGAACTGATTCCTAGCGTCATCGACCGTCAACCCGTACGCCTGTAACAGAGCCTTTTTCATGTTCTCGTAATCTCTGGCGGTACTGTCGAGTCGGTGGAGAATGCTGAGGGCTTTTCCATCGAATAAATCAATAAACTCGAGCTTCTTTATATCATTATCTAATCTATAAGTGTCTGCAACCATTTCAAATCGCTCAATAAACGGCTCGATATCGTCTCCCTCTACGTATTTTGACAGTTGTAACCTAGGGGTCACGGTGGTTGAGCTTACACCCTCACTTCCACTCGAGCTTTGACTTTCACTCGCACGTAATTTCAGTTCCAATACTTCCTTTTCATGTTCCCATTTCAATTTTTCTTGCTCTCTCTGTTCCCTTTCATTTTCTCTTATGGCCGCCCTTTCAAGCCTTTCTTCTTCTTGGCGGGTTTTCACGTACACTTGAAGTTCGGCCTTATCTTCAATTCCCAATAGTTGAGCCTCTCCCAATAATTCTTGTACGGTAGACATTTTTAATTTATTTCCTATCGTTTCGGTTGCCTTAATTTCTGGACAGTTATGACTATCTACTCGTGAAAGTGTGCGCGTGTGTGACTGGAGTTAATACAAAGAATCGGTCCCATGTTCGGGCGCCAAATATGTGACGGTGATGTGAGAATGATAGATAATGTAGTTTATAATATGACAATTACAACTTACCTTGCCCTGTTAATTTATGATCTCGTTGGTTGGCTGCAGCGAAGAACAAAAAGTCGGGGATTAATTCCCCGTTTAGGCCCCATCCACCATACACATAATAAATTTTTATGTTAAGGGGTTCTTCCCGATATATATGTATTTATATAGATAACAAATCTACTGGTGCATTTAAACAACCAATTGCAATTTTCTATATTTATTGAACTCCAGTATGCCAACATGAATAATTAAATTTCACACACACACATAATACACAACTCACGCTCACGCAACGCTAACTAGCTACTCGCTCTCGTTACCTCTCGCTCTCGCTCGCGTGACGATAGTCTAGCTTACGTTAACACTGTAGTAATTCTATCAATTGTTACTCAAGTTGGAATATTTTTCTAATGTCTCACACTTTAGAGTCTCACAACACACTCGTAATTTTCTTCAAAGATCCAACTCCCTTACCTTAATTCAGTCACTGAACCAGCGTCAATGCAACTAGTCAGTATACAACTGTAAAGCCTTGTGAATCGCGTAATATACAACGAATTCGGCGTTTACGTTGACCACTCCCCACTGCACACGTGGAGGATTGATCTAGGTAAGGGAAGCTGACGATACGAGTGTGTTCCCTTCGAGTGTGTCCTGTTCCAACTGACCCCAATTCTTCCTCTTGACTGGAAGCTGAAATTTCAAAATTTCTACTGACTCCTCCTCCTATCTGTGTTCGTTTTTCCTAACTGGCTACGATTTACATTGTACCCACTTATACTTGAGTTATACATGCAATTTCAATTTACCTATGGCGTACTAATAATTCCCGATAATTCCCCTCCACTTCACGATCATTTACAATACCATAAGTTACCCAGGTAGCATAATTATTAATACAAATTGTAATTAATGTACGAACACCTATATGACTGAATGTGGCAAATTCAGTTGAACCATGACCCTTTTTTCCCTTTTTCTACCTGGTCTATTTTTGATACTACCTGCGGATTAACTAGCTGCACCCCCAACTTAACCCACTCCTGTCTCCTTTGTCTCATGAATGGAATATTCCAGAACACTCCCAGTATGGAATCTTCCAACTCTCTGTAATTCAAATTACGTCACGACTATTATGTCTGACTCGTGACAAATATAAGTAAATATAATTATAATGATAAGATAATGAGATAGTTATTCTCTCTCTCTCTCTCTCTCTCTCTCTCTCTCTCTCTCTCTCTCTCTCTCTCTCTCTCTCTCTCTAAATATTCAACATAGGTGTAAATATTTCTCTCTCTATCTCCTTTTCTCTTATATTGAACATGGGTGGAAATATTTCTCTCTCTATCTCCTTTTGTTTTATACTCAACGTGTGTGTTTAATATTTCAGACCTTGACCATGACGACAACTCGACAGAGGCAATGGATATGTGCCTGGTGGTGTGGGGACCTATAACCCTGAGTGTGCCAAAATATGTGATGGAGTTGGAAGTAGTGACCTTGTTCTTTGCCATTGTAATATCTGTAATTCTATACTTGTCTTGGATTAAGTTTGTGGACATTAACATTATGCAGTACCTTGCGCCTATGAGTCGTAGGCTGGCTCTCCTTCTTTTTGTACCAGCACAAGTAACAGATAACCAGTAGTGGTGGTGGTGGTAGTGGTGGATGTGATGGTGGTGGTGATAGTGGTGGGGGTGGTGGTGGTGGTAGTGGTAGTGATGGTGGTGGTAGTGGTGGTGGTAGTGGTGGTAGAGGTGGTGGATGTGGTGGTGGTAGTGGTGGTGGTGGTGGTGGTAGTAGTGGTGGTGGTGGTAGTAGTGAAAGTGTTGGTGGTAGTGGTGGTGGATATGGTGGTGGTGGTAGTGGTGGTGGTGGTGGTGGTGGTGGTGGTAGTGGTGGTGGTGGTAGTGGTGGTGGTGATAGTGGTAGTGGTGGTGATGGTGGTGGTGGTGGTTGTGGTGGAGGTGGTAGTGGTGGTGATGGTGGTGGTTGTGGTGGAGGTGGTAGTAGTGGTGGTGGTAGTGGTGTTGGTGATAGTGGTGGTGGTGGTGATGGTGGTGGTGGTGGTTGTAGTAGAGGTGGTAGCGGTTGGTGGTAGTGATAGTGGTGGATGTGGTGGTATTGGTGATGGTAGTGGTGGTATTCGTAGTGGTGGTGGTGGTAGTGGTTGTGGTGGATGTCATGGTGGTGGTGGTGGATGTGGTGGTGATGGTGGTAGTGGTGGTAGAGGTAGCGGTGGTGGTGGTGGTGGTGGTAGTGGTGGTGGTAGTGGTGGTGGTGGTGGTGGTAGTGGTGGTAGTGGTGGTGGATGTGGTCGTGGTAGTGGTGGTGGTGGTGGTAGTAGTGGTGGTGGTGGTGGTAGTGAAAGTGTTGGTGGTAGTGGTGGTGGTGGTAGTGGTGGTAGTGGTGGTGGTGGTGATAAAGGTAGTAGTGGTGGATATGGTGGTAGTTGTGGTAGGGGTGGTGGTGGTAGTGGTGGTGGTGGTGGTAGTGGTGGTAGTGGTGGTGGTGGTGGTGGTAGTGGTGGTGGTAGTGGTGGTGGTAGTAGTGGTGGTAGTGGTGGTGGTGGTATTCGTAGTGGTGGTGGTGTTGGTAGTGGTTGTGGTGGTGGTGGTATTCGTAGTGGTGGTGGTGGTGGTGGTGGTATTCGTAGTGGTGGTGGTAGTGGTGGTAGTGGTAGTGATTCCCTCAATGGTACTAATAAGGTATCTGTTGTTTAATAATTACCACCTCCAGGAAGGTTATATAATTCGTTCCATTTGTTTTACTTGTTTGTTTGTTTAACGGTATAACACAACACTTTTATCATATATACAGTGTTAAGAATATGGTTTATATAATGTTGTATATTTTCCTCTTTGCCTGTTACAACATATTGGGAGATTGATTCAATGTTCACCCTTAAGGGATCCTGTGATGTAGTCTAAAAGTTGGAGAAAAATTAATCCTTCAAATATTGCCACGAAACACACACCCCTATAGGGAAGGAGCTTGTTTCGTGGCATGGTCAGGAGGAATCAGAAGTCTCCAATTTTATACACGATCACAGGGTCCTTAATTAATTAACAGAGGTATACAGTGTCAGAATGTTCTTGTTTTGTCTTCAAGTAATTAATTAATTCACAGTAGACAGTTATCATACTTTGTTTCTTTGACCATAATACTAGTGTTTAAAATGTCACACTTAGATGTCCTATAAATGTTGTGTTACAAGAAGGAAAATGTTGTGTTTTGACAGTACTATAAAGGGTCGATTCCACAGACATATTCGTTTGTTAGCTTCCTAACAAACCACACTTGTAAGGAATTATTATTTACGAAAAGCTGCGTATCCACATTCACAATATCAATCAAACAGTTAGATAATGATGATCACAGCATAGCAAAAAGTCATTTACACGACTAAGATTCTTTCGTTCGTATGCTTACAAACCACTACGAACCACTGTGGAATCGACCCTATGTACAGTCGTGGTCAATAATATTCATCCACACATACGTAACTGTATAACAATTTGCTGTCTAATGTTTTCATGTTCACATGTAATGTTATTGTTTTAAGTAGTGTATAGCTGCTTGTAATTAATTAAACGATGGTACTTACCTTATTTATTGGAAAGTTTATCAACTAAGGAACAGAGGGAAGCTGTCAAAATCTGACGTGAGTTACTCTTATATGGATGATTTATTGACCACCACTGTATGTTTCAATGTAACCGAATGTGTATCGTTCATTGCTTATTGATACTAACTGATGTTGTATATGCTGGTGTTTTTATTATGTGTGTGTGTGTGTGTGTGTATTTTTGTTTTTGTTTTTGTTTCTTGTGAGAGAGAGATTGAGTTTGTGTTTGTGTTTCTTGTGAGAGAGAGAGAGAGAGAGAGAGAGAGAGAGAGAGAGAGAGAGAGAGAGAGAGAGAGAGAGAGAGAGAGTCTGTGTGCTTTTGTTTCTTGTGTATGAGAGAGAGGGAGAAAGAGAAAATGTGTGTGAGTGTGTGTTCTATATCTAGAATAAAATGAATGAGTGATTCTCACACTCTGTAGTTGGACTGACACACACACACACACACACAAACACACACACACACACAGACCTTTACTGCTTTTTGTACTGGTATTTACTTTGAATATAACCTGTATTTTAATGAGATTGTAGTCTATCCGTTTGGTACAGCCACACTCAAATAACCAACGACATTTTCCTTCCATCATGTAAATTTAATCAGTATCATATCAAAATATAATCATACAACAACACCTTATGTCAACTCAACCCCCTCAATTATTATTATTATTATTATTATGAGGTGTTGCAAAATCATACACGTGTTGTTCTTTATTACCAAGATATTTACTACGATGGAAGGAAAGTGTCGGTGTATATTTGATTGTGGCTGTACACCCGAGCTCGTAAATTCGCGACCACGTACTTAGATGTTTATGTCATTTGAGCTGGTAACATTTATTTGGGACCACGTACTTAGATGTTTATATCATTTGAGCTGGTAACATTTATTTGGGACCACGTGCTTACATGTTTATGTCATTTGAGCTGGTAACATTTATTTGGTTAGGAATCAGAGTAGGTGGAACATAGAAGAGGGACATGATACAATCTTTCACCTACAATGACACCTTCCCCACACAGTGTTACTAGCTCATATGACATAAACATTTTGAGGACGTGGTCTTGAATTTACGAGCTCGAGTGTACATTGGAATGCCTTGATTCACCAAAAGTATGCCAGGAAATAATACCAGATGAGTAAAAATAATTGTGGCCTGATGTTGCTGGGAATAGTTTGTTGGAATTATTTGCTTTGATTGTTACCTGTGATTTAATAAACACAAAAAGTTTGCATTTGTTGCAGATCAGTGTTTTATTATCAGTCCTCCTTTGTTTATCAAAGTATTTTCATCTGTGATGGACAGTGAGGGTGAAGTGATTCATACATACATAGAAGTAATAAAGAACTGATGATAAACAACATTACTCTATAAAAAAAGAAAAGAAAAATACACACAGACACACAGACACAGGAAGAGTATTTGTAAAATATGTAAGTTTAGACTTGCTGTTATAAAATGTGGGTATTATTATGGTTATGATTATAAAACGTGGGTATTGACCAAGATGATGGACACACACACACACGTTATCTCTCTCTTACAAACACACACACACACACGTTCTCTCTCTCTCTCTCTCTTATACACACACACACACACGTTCTCTCTCTCTTATACACACACACACAAACACACATACACACACTCTTCTTCACTACCACACACACACACACACATTCTCTCTCTCTCTCTTACTGTAACATATTCATGTACTCGTTATAATTATTAGATGCTGGATACTTAGCTTTGTTAAGATATGATTCGATGAACACATGAAGCCATGTTCATGAAGCTAATCTTCTGTGTTGTGAAAACTGTATGTTATGAAACTGTTTTACTCAGTTCTAGATTGTTGGGGATGATTCATTATATATAATCTGAGGTGATGAAGGAGGAGAGAGTGAGTGTGGAAGGCAGTTCTGTTCTGGATCTCGCCCAGTCAAATACCTGTGGTGGTACAGGTCACTTTAAGTTCCTTTATTTATCCCTCATTCTTGATTATCATAGCTCTCAGTTTACGAGCTCTTTTCTACATATCCTCTTGACTTAACCAAGGAACCTTATACCGGTACTCGACTGGGTGACTGACTATTGGTGATAACCCATACTATTCTCGTGCCATATTTCTTCACCTTGGGAGACCTAAGTGCCTGCAACCCTACAGATAAGTGTCTTTTGTGAGTCTTTACAGGTGCTTCATTGACTTTATTCTCCCTAACATCCAGCTTAGGTTATTCTTTTTGCTACTTGTTATAGTTATAGGTGTGTGTACTTTGGTGAGCTATCGTATTGGTGCCACCCAACTTGCCATTATATTTTGTGTAAATATTTGTGTGAATGTTAGCTTAAGTGGGGATATTAATTAGTAAACTTTAAGACTGTCTTCTAAATATTATCTTGAATACACCTAATACCAAGCTGGTCACACTGATGTGCATTTCCCGCTGAAGTCATATTGACTTTGGAATTTGTTTATGTATCTAAAGCTTGATTTGGCACCCTAATAGTAACTTTTAGAATTTTAAATTTTAACCATAATATCCTTAGTGGCTAAGAGAGTCGTAAGTGACAAATCAAGGTTTGATATGTAACACTTATACACACACACACTCGTTCTCTCTCTCTTACACACACACACACACACACACACACACACACACACACACACACACAGTGTGAAACAACACTTTTTCCACACTTTTTACTTTCACCTCGTCGCCATGACTACCCCCACTGACGCCGCACACAACACACCAGACATATCTCTCCCTAGCCACTCCACCTCTCCTACACACATTCCTTACGTACCTCCCTTCTCCTGCGATCTTCACTCTTGGTGTTTACACATGAAGACGGCATGGCGTGGGAACTTTTTCACCTAGGAACAAAAGTTCCAGGCAATCCTTCGCGCCCTGCCGAACGAGGTATTCTCCTCAATCTCCCCAATCCCTTCTGCACTCAAGCAGAACTCTCTTTACGAGGAGGTGAAGGCATCCATTATCTCGACACATTGTATGTCCACGCAACAATATTTTAAGGCAATTGAGGACGTCCAGTTGGAGGGACGCCACCCTTCAGCACTGCTGCATCACATACAGTAACTGAATGAGAAGGCCGCGACTCCCTTCACTGACACGGTCCTCAAGAGTCGTCATGCCAAGCTGCTACCCACTACTATGCAACTTCACCTCCAGGTGCAACCTTAACTTCTTCTACGGGAGTACTCGTAGGATTCCCTAATGGACACCTACGTAGATGGTACCAGCACTTGGCCTACTCAGCACACTGCCGCTACCATCGCCGCCCCTACCACGCCCCACTCCATGCCTACCACTCCAACACCACCTCAACAGCAACACATGCTACCACCACCTCCATAACAACATCTACCTCCTACACCTCAACACCAACACATTATACCTACACCTCAACCCCAACATATTCTACCACCACTACAGCAACAGCAACATGTTATACCTACACCTCAACAGCAACATGTCTTGCCTCCACCTCAACACCAACATCCAGTCATTACAACACACGAATGCAACAACCTAGAGTAACAACTCCAGGCCCTTCATGACAAATTCGACCTACTCCAGGCTCCTCGACTACATCACCAGCACCACCTCACCAGCACTGGCAGAACCCCCAACTCTGTATTTACCACCAGAGGTTTGGTCATGCAGCAAGGAATTGCGGCCCCCCGTGCCAGTGGGGTTCATCTGCCAGACCAACACAGGGAAACGAGTAAAGCGGTGGCAAGATATCCGACACGTAAAGGGCGAGGACAACGCCATGGCTGACGCCTTCTTGAGAGCACTACCAGTGCAACCAAACATCGCCACCATTCAACAGATGTCACTCCTCAGCTTCGCAGCGATTGCATCAGCCCAACAGACTGACGCACACCTCCACGACCTTCTCACAGGTGACACAGGACTCCGGCTGGATAATTTAACTGCCCCAGACTCCGTTACCAAACTGTGGTGTGACCTTTCGTGCAGCTCCCCATGCCCCTGTATTCCTACCCAGGTGTCACAGGAACTCTCCGTCTTGTCAGCTGCCACGCAGTATGGCCAGGTATGAGGAAGCATGAGTTATCCGTGCCTACAAGTAGATTCCACACGGTACACGTGAACATTGTGGGCCCCCTACCTCTGTTGCATGGTGGACGCTATCTCCTAACCTGCGTGGACAGGACGACACGCTGGTGCACCGCTACCCCCATAAGCAACATCACTGCTGAAGGTACTGCCCGCCACTTCCTCAGCAACTGGGTTTCCAACTTCGGTCTTCCAGACATAATTGTCTCAGACCAAGCCCAGTTCGAGTCGAGGGTGTGGCAGGACATGCTGGCACTACTGGGCACCCAACGGGAGAGGACCACAACGTACCACCTGTGCAGTAACTGACGCCTTCAGGGGGCTGCACCCGTTGGGCCTACACACCCATTGGTCTACATTCCACCCCTCAACTCTTCCTCCGCACGGATGCACAACGGACACTGGTACAGGAGCCCTACACTGGACCACATCCCGTTATCTCCTCTGTACTCCCACTCCTACCCCGCTCTCCGTCTCCAACCCAATCCGCACAGGTTCCTATCCAACCTCCCTCACCCACCAACTCACCTTCTCCCACCCATGCCCAGCCTGATCCCATTCCTATACCTCCCGATGCTATTCCTGATGCTCCCCCGACTTCAGTAATTCCTTTAGTACTCCCTCAGGACCCTCCGCCTGACACACAGCTCAAGCCTCCATTACCCGTTACTCCGGTACTACACCCTCAGCTGCAGCAACATCCTCTCACACCGCCCTCCCCGCGGGAGCAGTTAGAGCAACACGAGATGGCCCTGGTCCCTGAGGGATGCATGTTCTGTTCGGGGAGACCGGTCAAGCAACCCGCCAAATACCTTGCACACCTCTACCACACAGACCCACACCCACTCCATATGCAGAGAGAGAGAGAGAGAGAGAGAGAGAGAAATGATCACTTGGAGTAAAATGAGGTGATAATAGAGAGAAACTTTTGGTTTGGAATCAGTAAGTAGCAAACGTACTGAGTTCCTATACGAGAATATCAGAAAAAAAAAACAAGGAGGAGAGAAGGGTGGGTGAATAGTATTTACCTTGACTTTGAAAAAGCTTCTAACAGAGTTCCGCACCAAAGACTTATATGGAAATTAAAACATAAAGGAGGAGTGAAAGAAAAACTACTATAATAGATAGATGTTTTTCTAGTAGGAAGAAAAATGAGAACAGTACTAAGAGGGAACTATTTTTCATGGCTGAAGGTCACACGTGGAGTTCCTCAAGGCTCAGTATTGTCACCAATAATGTTCTTAATTAATATACAGGATATAGAAGTAAATGTTACAGATGACACTTTTATTAATATGTTTGCTGATTATGCCATAGTACAAAGAACAATTAAAAATGAAGACTACTGTAAAAAGTTTCAAGAAGACTTGGACAAAATGGTTAACTGGAGTAATAAATAGCAGATGGAGTTTAATAAGTGTTTAATAAGTGTAATGTTATTAATTTTGGAAGTAGTGAGAAAAAAACAAATTGGCAATAGGAGCTTGGCAATATTGGCAATATGCTGCCCAAGTACGGAACCCACATTTAAAGAAACATATCACCAAATTAGAAAAAGTACAAAGAGCAGCAACAAGATAGTTTCCAAGCCTGAGAGAACTAAGTTATGAAGAAATAATTGAAAAACTAAAATTACTCAAACTGGAAGAAAACGAAAGAGAACAGATATAATTATGGATTACAAATGTGTCACAGAAAAGGAAAAGATAGATATAGAAAACGTGTGTCAACAAGGAATACCTACAATGAGAGGACACAGTAAGAACTTAATTAAAAGAAGAGGAGATAAAGATGTACAGAAAAATAGTTTTCCAAATAGAGTAATAGATCAAAGGAACATATTTCCAGAAGAAGTGGTGTGTGTCAAAAACTTACATAACTTTAACGAAAAATATGATAATTGGGTTTTAAAATACAGTACATTATAAGCTTGACTCAATCCTGTAAGGATACAAATAGGTAAGAACACACATACACACACACACATAACGTAATTGGTCTTTCAGAAACTCGACTTGAACCACATCTTTCCATGCTGTATGACATTCCAGGCTTCTCGATGTTTAACAACTCACGTAATGCTCATGGTGGTGGTGTTGCTCTTTATGTGTCTGATAAGTATGAATCATTTGTATTAAATCAATTTACTATTTTAGATACATTTATTGAAACTGTGGGTGTTGAAACAATAATTGCAAGTAGGAAGCATTTATTTGTTTGTGTATATAGACCTCCTAGTGGGGATTACAAGAAATTTTTAGATGCTATGTCGAATATCCTAACAATAGCTCTTGATAAAAATATTAAACGCATTTATATTTTTGGCGATTTTAATGTAAATTTATTAAAACATAGAGAAAATAATGTTGAGGAATTTTTTAATTTGATGTTCTCTTTTTCTCTATTTCCATTAATAACTAAACCCACCAGAATAACTGAAACAACAGCATCTCTCATTGACCATACGTGGACATCTCAAATTGAAGACAACATTCATAATTATATAATAGAAACAGATATTACCGATCACTTTCCTACCATTTCTCAATTTCAACTTGAATCTAGTTTACAAGAGCCTCGTTTTAGTTACAAAAGATCAATAACAAATTGCTCGATTGAAAATTTTAATGCTGAACTTAGGAATTTCAATTGGAATCATGTTTTAAACTCCTCTACCTCTAATAATGCTTTTAATACCTTTTTTAATATATTTAATGAATTATATCAGGTACATTTTCTTGTTAAAAGGTATTCTATAAATAAGAAAAGTGAAATAATTCCATACATTAGACCTGCTCTAAAGAATAGCATAAAAGAAAGAAATAGATTGGAGAGACTACCTAAGAAATGGCCAGTTACATATGGTGAGACATATAAAAATACAGGAACAAACTAGCTTCTATCTTAAAAACTGCAAAGAATACATACTATAAAAATTAACTCAATAACAATCAGGGTAATCCCCATAAACAATGGAAAGTACTTAATCCCCTACTCGGAAGGTCAAACTCTTGTAAATCTAATATACAACTTAGTCCCCAATGTGATGATATCTCAACTAAATTTAATGAACATTTTTAATCACATAATAATGTAACGGAGGATAATGACACCTACAAGCAGTATTTACACAATCCACCTGAGTTTTCTATGTATCTGGCCCCAACCAACGAACATGAGGTTCAAAAATTACTAAATATGACCAAGACAGAAACACCTGGTTATGATGATATATCACCTAAAGTTCTGAAGCATTGTTCCTCCACTATTTCAACTCCTTTGGCACACATAATTAATGTATGTTTAAAATCGGGAAGTTTTCCAGACAATTTAAAACTTGTTAAGGTCCTCCCAATATTAAAATCTGGCAATAGAAATGATATAAATAATGATCGTCCAATTTCAATATTACCTGTGTTTCATAAAGTATTTGAAAAAAATATTGCTAATAGACTAATTAATTACCTTGAGAGTCACACACTTTTAATAGATCACCAACATGGATTTCGGGCCAACTATTCTACAGAATCAGCCATTCTTCAATTAGTCTGTAATGTCTATGGGGGTTTGGAAGACAAATTAAACATATTGGGAATTTTCTTGGATTTATCTAATGCTTTTGATACTCTTGATCATAATATTTTACTCTATAAACTAAATAATTTAGGCATAAGAGGTATAACATTCAATCTATTTAAAAGTTACCTTTCTAACAGAAAACAATGTGTTTTCACTAATCAATCTTATTCTAAATTGATGTCAATATCTAAGGGTGTTCCACAAGGGTCTGCCTTAGGTCTGTTGCTTTTTCTTACGTATATAAATGACATTGTGAATTCCAGTCATATGCTTACATTTATAATATATGCTGATGATACAACCCTTTTGTTGAAAGACCACAATATTGCTTCACTTCATGCTACTGCAATGGTAGAGTTGAAAAAGGTTCACACGTGGATTTACTCAAATATACTTAGACTTAACATCTCAAAAACATCTGATATTCTCTTTCAAAATAGATCAATCAAAAACTCAATACCTCCTATAACGTTAAACAGTGAAAGTCTAAAACAAGTGAATCACACCAAATTTCTTGGAATCATTGTTGATGAAAACTTAAATTGGAAATTTCATATAGACCACGTTTGTTCAAAAGTATCTAAAGTAATAGGTGTCTTATGTAGAGTTAGGCATAACCTGACCACTGAAGCTATGATCAGCATTTATTATGCCCTTTGTTACCCTTATTTCACTTATTGTGTCTCTGTGTGGGCATGCACATGGCAATCATTTCTGGGTAAGCTAACTATAGCTCAAAATAAAAAATTTCGATGTATATTTCTCCTTAAAAAATTTGACTCAACAACAGGTGTTTTATCAGAAGCTAAAATCCTGAAATTTCCTACATTACACAAATATTTTACTTTATTGTTGATATATAAAAATGTGGGCAAAAATGATATATTTTCTCTAGTTACCAATACTGCCCATACTAGGAGTAATAATGTGAATCTTGTTTGTCCAGTATTTAGAACTACAATGTTTAAATATAGTTTAATTAATTTTGGCCCTAAATTGTTTAGATCTTTACCTGTAGATTTGAAAATGCTTCTCAAAACCACAAATATAACAAAATACAAAAAGGAAATAAAACAATATTTATATAACCAACAGAATATTACATAACAGTTGCTTTGTTTTAGTTTTCTTACAGTTTGCTTGATATTTATTTTACTGTTTGATTCTAACTTTGCTGTTTCAGTTTGATTTCTATTTGCTTTTAATTTCAGTTTTATTTTGATTTATTGTTTGTTTTTATGCTTTTACTGTTTTCTAACTTTACTTTAGTTTTACTGATTCATTTTAATTTCAGTTTGATTTTGATTTATTGTTTGCTTTTATGTTTTTACTGTTTTCTAACTTTACTTTAGTTTTACTGTTTCATTTTAATTTCAGTTTGATTTTGATTTATTGTTTGCTTTTATGTTTTACTGTTTCTGCTTTTATGTATTACTGTTTTCTAACTTTACTTTAGTTTTACTGTTTCATTTTAATTTCAGTTTGATTTGATTTATTGTTTGGTTTTATGTTTTACTGTTTACTAATTTTACTTTTAGTTTAACTATTTCATTTTAATTTTAGTTTGATTTTGATTTATTGTTTGCTTTTATGATTTACTGTTTTCTAACTTTACTTTAGTTTTACTGTTTCAATTTAATTTCAGTTTGATTTTGATTTATTGTTTTTTTTTTTTTTCTGTTTTCTAACTTTACTGAGAGTTTTACTGTTTCATTTTAATATTACTGTTTG
This sequence comes from Petrolisthes cinctipes, assembly GCA_033782935.1. NCBI lineage: Eukaryota > Metazoa > Arthropoda > Malacostraca > Decapoda > Porcellanidae > Petrolisthes > Petrolisthes cinctipes. The sequence goes on from JAWQEG010000411.1 coordinate 281,722, forward strand.
TTTTTATTTTTTACTGTTTTCTAACTTTGCAGAAGGTTTTACTATGTCATTCCATTTTCAGTTTCATTTTTATTTACTGTTTTCTTTTATTTTTTTACAGTCTTTTTTTGTTTTACTTTGCTGGGAGTATTACTGTTCATTTAATTTCAATTTGATTTTGGTCTACTGTTTCCTTTGGTTTGGTCTACTGATTAATTTTGGTTTTTACTTTTTTTATTCTGTTTTACTGTATGCTTTTGTGTGTACTGTTTGTTCATGGTTTTTCTGTTTGTCTTTGTTTTTTATTTTCTTTTAACAGCTTGAATTCAGTTCTTACTGTTTGCTTTTGTTTGCTGTTTGATTTCATTTGATACAACTGTATGATTATAATGAATCTTTGCTCTAGGTTATGGTGAATTTACACAATTATTTTTATCTGTCTGTCATGGAGCTCCTGCTCGACAGACTGTATTGCTAAAATATAATTCTTATGTATAGTTCATTGTATTTATTATAATAAGCAATAAACATTACTTACTTACTTACTTACACACACAGTGTGTGTGTGTATGTGTGTGAAAGAGAGAAATTGACCTCTTCAAATATAAGCATTATTTAAGTACTTCATTATTATTATTGCTATTATTATTATTTTACAGTACAGAATCAAGGTTTATATTAAAAATTATTATTATTATTATCATTATTATTATGATTATTATTATTTTCTTCCTTCATGTTTACTGTCCTTCCTCTCTCTCTCTCTCTCTCTCTCTCTCTCTCTCTCTCTCTCTCTCTCTCTCTCTCTCTCTCAGACACCATAGCGAGTGGACAGATTTTTTTGCTGCTCTCCACCTCATCTCATACAGCCTACTTGCCTGTTGCCAGAACGTAACCAGCTGACAATGGATACTTCTTTCTTAAAACTATATTGGCTTCGCAAGACCAAGTTTACTTCGGTGTCATGGCGGTATTCGTGAAAGAAATTAATGAACAGTATAATAAGTTACAATCTACAGTACATGACTTGAGAACTAGCCTGGAATTTTCTCAAGGTGAAATTGACACCCTGAAACAACAAGTGAAACAGCTGAAGCTAGAAGACGAGGGCAAAAAACAACTGATCAAGACACAATCTGAAGACCTGCAGGTGAGTTCCAATTCTATTGCTGCACTTATTAAAGATTGCTGTGACTACCTGGATGATTACAACAGACGTAATAATCTACAATTTTGTAGAAATTGAGGAGGAACCTAACGAGACCTGGATACAATCAGCCAAGAGAGTAAATCATTTATTGGAAGAAAAGCTACAACTATCAAACATCCAGCTAGAGTGTGTTTATCGTGAAGGACAACACTACCACCATCAGAACGGTAAGTACCCCATCATTGACACCTTCAACAGAGTGTGTTTATCGTGTAGTACAACACCACCACCATCAGAATGGTAAGCAGGAGATAAAGAAGGCACAACTTCCTCGTTTAAGGTAAGCCAGGAGCGAAGGAAAATTTGCATATTTTCGACATACGAAGTTAATTATAAAAGAAAGACACACCAACAGAGCTACTGCCGAAGCTGAACCAATAACAACAACCATAAATACCAGAGAAACAATGTCTGACATGCTTCAGTTGGTAGCCAGAACCTGACCAGTACGAGCCATGAGGGACCGGCGCTTGCCATGGCTGGCACGCCTGAGGGACATCGGACGGCTCCTCAATATCAAACCAAGTCAGCTGCTAGGACTATGCTGAGAAAAAACCCCTTTTTTTAGACAGAAAATATTTATTCTGGACGTTTCGGAGGCAACTACCTCCCTCTTCAGCAGTACAGAGTTGAATTACCACTCCATGCTAGGACTACATGGCAAAGGAATAAGTAAGCTTCTCTCTGGTAGAAAAAAGTATACACCACCCAGCTATATTTATAAACATATGTGTACTATGGATCAGAACCCTATTCCTTTTGCTTCATCTCGTTTCCATATTTAGTGACAATGTTGAACATAATTTTCCACTCCATAAATTTGATAACTTGACGTTCGAGTCTCTTAAGTATTATGAAAATATCTCTCTATCGAGTTCAACTTTAACGAAATATATTGCAACTATCTCTTCCGTGACAATCAAGAAGTACTTAATCATAAACCTTCTCTTAATTTAATTGCTTTTAACATCGATAATATACCGCTTCGCTTAGACAGTTATGTTGAGCAATGTATAAAGACAACTAACATGTACTTTGATGCTTTAGGTTTTTGTGAAACACGTCTCATTGATGCGATATGTAATTTTTATGATATTGATTGATATATTGAGAGACATAATACCCAAGGTGGAGGCATTGCAATTTATTTATTTAATTTAAGTAAAATACAACAACCTCATAGAATTAGTAACTTAATTAACAGTACAATTGCCTCACATAAAATCATTATTTTTTGAGGTGACTCAGCCCAAAAAATATGTAATAGGCATAATTTACCGACCACCAAATTCTAACCTTGAAGTTTTTTCCCCCCTCTCTTATGGACTTTATTACCTCTATTATAAGATACAAGATACCGGTGCATATTATGGGTGACATTAATATTAATATTTTGAATTTCAGTGACAAAAATGTTCAATTACTAGTAAATCTTTTCCATAGTCACTTATTCTTCTCCACAATTACTAGGCCAACACGGGTTACCAAAAACTCAGCAACAATTATTGATCATAATAAAGAAGAATGTCCACCCCACCGACCCAGACAGCAAGATCAAATTAGAAATTTACTACAAGTCTCCAAAAACCTCGAACCTCACCCTACACAACCGACCTACTACCTCCAAGAGCCCGATGAACAGTGACCACGTGATTTACCAGCATACTTGTAACAGTGTGGACTGTGAGCCTCACCACTATGTTGGTAAAACACAAACATCACTGTCTCGTCGGCTCACCATACACTTCCAGTCACAAACTAGTAAATGGGGACAAAACAACCTAGTTTCTTTCAATGCAAATACAACTAAATACATCCCGTTCTCAAATAGATCAGATAATCAAGATTCTCACATTATTTTCAATAATAAAAATATCCCCAAGTCCCACAGCATTGATCTCCTTGGTGTAACTTTAAATGAAAACCTCAGTTGGACTCCCTATGTAAAATCCATTGCCAAAGCTGCATCTAGGAAGATGGGACTTTTATACAGAGCTTGTAATTATTTGACTGACGAGCGGTTAGCAGTAATATATAAGAGTCATGTGCTTTCCCAGATGGAATATTGTTCACCTCTGTGGGCTGGTTGTGGATCGGTGGTGTTAAGACAATTAGATAAAATTCAAAACAGAGCTATCAGACTGATCAATAATCCTATGATCACTAATGAATTCCCTCCCTTATCAGTACGTAGAAATGTTGCTTCCCTTGCACTATTTTATAGATACTTTTATAAGAAATGTTCGGATGAACTTGCCCTGATTATACCACCCCTTCGCGTCTTCCCAAGGAGGACTAGGGCAGCTGAGAATGCGCATGAGTTCACACTGACTACTATACGTTGCAGGACAACTGCTTACAAAAATTCATTTACTCCCCGTACTACTTCCCTGTGGAATTCTCTACCAAGGGAATGTTTTCCAGCAAGTTATAACCCCCAGCAATTTAAATCCAGTGGTTTTAAATATTTTATGAGTGGAGGATGCCAATAGGCAAATGGAACCATTTATTTATTTGTTTTTTCCTTTCCTCCACTCACTATATGTAAAAAAAAAAAAAAATAATAATAATACCACCATACTAGACAAAGAAACAGACAGCAGAAGACTCTCCTACCTAGAAGCAATTTACATAGAAACCCTACAACCTTCGATAAACAACCAGACACAAGACCTCCATATGCTGCTCTCCAGAAAGCAACACACCACCAACACCGTCAGGATACTCACCACACCTCCAACACCTACTGACCCACCACAAGCATCTAACATCTTACCCACCACCATCAACAACCAGCAATTCAGACTTAGCGAGAGGATCAGAGGTTACCCCCTATCCATCTATCACTAGGCCACTGACATGGTGGCTATGCCCACCTCACATACGGAAACAAGTTAAATACCACTCTCCCACCCAGAATCACCACCAGTTAAAAGCCGGACAGCCAACAAGCAACACATCGCCTACCGTCCTTCCTGCCACACACAGCCATGGCCCAATCAACACCTCTACCTGCTAACACCACTTCCCCTGCCGACCGTCTTGTTGGCAGGGTGAAGTGTTTAACCATCTTCAGTGCTATGGCTTCATTACAGCTGACAACCAGGACTACTTCGTCCACAGAGAGGCCTCCTTCTCTCTGCCGTCACCACCTCACCACCAACCTTGAGGGACGGAGAGGAGGTGTCCTTCACTGTGGAGGAAAGGAGGAAGGGCGTGGAGGCTACCACCATAGCCGGACCTGATGGTGGGCAGGTTCTGGGCTCACTCCACGCCCATGGGAGGAGGACGGTCGACGTCCAACCACCTCTGCAGTGACGGCAGCAGCTGGCAGATCTCGTCACCGTCTGCACTAAGACTGCTGTTGCCCTAGCTGCCGAAGGACTAGGTCGTCTATCCGACATCCTCCAAGACGTCTTCAGGAGAAATGGCTTGCCACCGATTGCCATTTCTCCTGAGCTACAACCACCCACCACCACCACCACCTCCAAGAAACGAGGCAGTAAGAAGGCACGGGGGAGGAGCAGTGCAGACGCGGCACCTACCCTGCCTCCGGCCCACCCTCGTCGCCGGTTAATGCTGCCTCGCACACTCAACCGGGTGAACAGTTGGGAGGCGCCACCACCATCACCACCGCCGTCGTTGCCACCACCGTCATCGCCACCACCACCGCCGCCGTCACCACCACCACCATCACTGTCACAACCACCAATGTCACCACCACCACAGGAGATGGAGACGGAGGAGGAAGACGACAAGGAAACAAGGGCCTCCACCACTACCACCGGAAGTGAGAGTGAAATGGAGGACGAAAGGGAATGCCGGAAGAAGAAGAGGAGGAGGAGGAGGGGGAGTAAGGACAGTAAGACAGCTGAGCCACCAGTCCCGCCGAAGTATGTCAACGTACAGTGGTATCTGTCTGCTTCACCCCACCTCGACCTCTTCTGGCAAAACATTAAAAAACACCAAGACCCCGACGCCTTCCAGTTCAGGGAAAGGTGGAACCGGTGCAGTATACCAACCAGACCAACACCTTTCTCAAAGTCCCAAACATCAACCTACAACATCAAAAACAACAGCAACAACAACAAATAACACCATCACCACCACCACCACCGCTACTACCACCACCACCACCACCACCACTACTACCACCACCACCACCACCACTACTACCACCACCATCACCACCGCTACCACCACCACCATCACCACCACTAATGGTTAACTAATGGTTAAAATAATCACCATTTTATAACAGACGATGTGAAGGCGATGGTAGTAGTAGTAGTAGTAGTAGTAGTAATAGTGGTGGCAGTAGTAGTAGTGGTATTGGTAGTGGTAGTAGTAGTAGTAGTAGTAGTAGTAGGACCTCAACCAACAGCCGGAGGGAAAAATAAATAAATACAATAAATAAATATGTCATGGATTAATAATTATACTTATTATTTTTTTTACAGTTTAATTGTTACTATTAAATAAATAAAAAAAATTACTCAAAAGGTTTTATTTAAATATTTGTCAAGTCTAATTAAGTCTAAGTTTAATCATGAAATGCTATGAAGTCCAAAATTTAAATAAATTATCAAATTGTATAAAGTTTTAATTGTTTAATGTTTTAATTTAAAAACTATGTTTGATTTACACATCAACTTAAAAATACTTAAATCAAACAAAATATATTGGGTCGATTCCACAGTGGTTGGTATTGGTTTGTAAGCACACAAACGAAAGAACGTTAGCCGTGTTAATGACTTATGGGTGAATTATTTAATGAATTTGGTGAGGAAACTATACAGTGATCATCATTATCTACCTGTTGGATAGATTTTGTGAATGTGGATACTCAGCTTTTGGTTGGGAAGCTTACAAACCAATACCACTGTGGAATGTAAAGGGTAGTACTAACCCGGTCCGATGACGCCGAGCCCTCTACACAGGACCCGGCGATGCCACACCCTCTTCACAGCGTGTGGCCAACAGCTGCTGTAGGGGGGCAATTACATGTTGCAAGTTGCCTTGCATTATATATATATATATATATATATATATATATATATTGTTACGGATGCGCTAGAGGGCCACACACCAAGATAATCTGATGTTACTCCAACAGACTACAACAGGGAGACAGAGTCCCTTTTGATTAACCTTACTTACGGAAAAATCAACAATACCCTCTAACAACCGAACATATCTAGAGTTCTATATAAATGGGAAAGTTAAACACACTGGTTTAAAACTTAACAATAAAATATTTAATGAAAATTAATCAACTACGTGACAAGAAATTAATATACAACAGAATACGACAGAATACCCAACAAACAATGAATAAATGAATAAATGAATATCACAAGTTATTACTACTCTACGATGACTTACTTTAATACGTTAAGACAATGAACAATTACTTTAACTACGACAAGATCAATATCACACATGAAGCTCACTCTTTATCACAAGAATTAATACATATAATCAACACTCGTGGGACGTAGTTGGGAAAACAATGGACACCGTCACTAGCCCAATGAGTCAATCACACACACGTAATACATACGGCAATAATAATAATAAACACAATACACTGTTATGTTTGAATGAATATAGAACAAAATAATGAAAGTGTGAATGGATGGGAAGAATAATATATATATATACAAAATACCTCTAGCGAACTAGGAACCAAACCGGCTTCCTCTTCTCTCAGCTCAGTGCATGTTTCACCTTTGAGATTCCAACTAATGTCTACTGAAAAAGACGTTCTTCCCCCCTTATATACACTGGGTTACCCACCTCCTGGGTTGGGGTAGGATATAGGAGAGGGAAGGGGGGTGGAAGGCTTGTGGCGAATTTTCCTCGAGGCGACACAAAGTCTGGGAACACACGCACGAACAAACACACGAGTACGTGGGAAATATTAGGCTACACATTTGTACAAAGTAACTGCAAATACTGGGATACATAACACGCCCACACCCAAGAAAGAATTTTCCAACGGAAAATTCGTTCTTGCGAGTGGTTCACAAAAACAAAAGAAAAATCTCGGCCTACTTTCGAGATAAACAATCGGCAATTACATTGTCGGTCCCCCTTATATGTCTCACATCCAAACTGTACTGTTGCAAGAACAAACTCCAACGAGTCAGTCGCTGGTTCTTAGTTCCATAACTACTAAGATATTTAAGGGGATGGTGATCAGTATACACTTTAATGGTGGGGCCAATTGCAGGGACATAAACAGAGAAATGCTGCAAGGCGAGGATCAGGGCTAAATGTTCCTTCTCAATTACTGAATAATTCTTTTGAGCACTATTAAACTTCTTACTGTAGTAACAAACAGGATGCTCTACCCATTGATCATCCTCCTGCAGTAACACAGCACCAGCTCCTACATTGCTGGCATCAGCAGCAAGAACAAAAGATTTATCAAAATTAGGTGCCATCATAACAGGATAACTCCTCAATATGTCCTTGACACTCAAGAAACTCTGTTCACAATCATTGCTCCACACAAACTTGTGTTCCTTCTTCAACAACTCAGTGAGCGGGGCCACAACAGTTGCAAAGTTTTTCAAGAATCTCCTATAGTATCCTATACAACCAAGGAATCTACGGAGTTCACGACGGTTACTGGGTCGGGAAAAGTCTTTAATAGCCTCCACTTTAGAATCTGGTGGGCAAACAACACCCCGTCCAACAACATAACCCAAATACTGTACTTGGGCATGCACGAACTCACACTTTTTCAAGTTAATCACTAGTCCCGCTTCGGAGAGTCTTAACAGAAACTTCTGCAGTTCGTGAAGATGTCGTTCCCAATTATCAGAGTATATCACTACGTCGTCCAAATACACCACACAACCACTTAGTCCATTCACAACTCTGTTCATCAGACGTTGGAAAGTGGCTGGGGCATTCTTCATTCCAAAAGGCATAACGTTGCATTTGTAGGTTCTCCCATCCGCCACAAAACAGGATACCTCCCTAGCACGCTCTGTTAAAGGGACCTGCCAGAACCCCTTCTTTAGGTCAATCTTCGTGATGTACCTGGCTGTACCCACTCGGTCAACACAATCCTCGAGACGGGGCAGCGGGTAGGCGTCGGTCTTCGTCAATGCGTTCACCTTTCTATAATCAATACAAAAACGTGCCGTTCCATCCGCCTTGGGTTGTAAGGTCACAGGGGAACTCCATTCACTGGTACATGGCGAAATAAGCTGGTGGCCCAACATGTAACGGATCTCCTGACGCAGCAGCTCAATGTGACGAGGACTGATCCGGTACGGTGGCAACTTCACAGGCACAGCGTCACCCACATTGACATCATGCCGAACCCAATCAGTCCTCCCAGGCGCACTGGCAAATACGCCTTGGTGACATGACAGCAGTGTGGTCAGCTGAACCGCCTGGTCACGGGGAAGATGTACATGCTTAGCCTGCAGCGTTGACTCGGCTTCACCATTCTCCAACCAACTGCAGTCTTGGAAGTCACACACGACATCCTCCTCAGGTTCAACACAAGTATCTTGAACAGTAGTGGCAGAGACATGTTGCACAGCGGCCACATCCGCCACCATGGTAGACCAGAAAAACTCAGCATGAAGTCTCTCGAGAGTCTTTCTTACTCCCAAATGACCTGCTAAATCATTAGCATGAGCAAGAGTCAACAATTCTTTCCTACACACTTTAGGAACTACAATCTGATGGTAATCCCACATTCCGTCATCAACATTGACATGAGATAGTCTCCATCTTCTCCACAAAACATTATTCTTAACATAAAAACAAGTACCCTTTTCACCCTGAACACTATCTACTGCCAGGTTCTTTGACTTCTGAACCTCTTCCTCATGAGCCTGCAACTCAATCAGCTTATTCACATTAACATTATCAATAGTAACACATTCATTCTCAGGCAAATCTTCAACGTTTGCCATAAATGTGTCACTTAGCACAACTTCGTTGTCTGGAGGAACACACTCTCCAGTCGCAACGTCAGTAGGTGGCATAGGGGCAGAATCATCAGCATCCGCAAGACTCGCCTCCACCCGGGACATGGACCTTGTCACGGCACACGCCGGGAACACCTCAACATCTACAGTATCAATATCATCTTCAGGCACAGGTATTTTGGTTAACACAGGGACATCCACATGATCACCTCTAACCAAATCATTACCAAGGATAAGATCCACACCATCCTCGGGCAAATTATCAACAACCCCAACACGTGCCTGACCACAAAATAAATCACACTTCACAACACACTGTAACAAGGGCACGGTCATTGATCCGGTGACCCCCTTAATCAACACAAAATCATCACTACCAACGTCAACATGGTCTGGTCTCACCCATAACGAAATAGATGAACCGGTGTCTCGCAGGATACGGGCTGGGTACTTCACACCCTCAAGCTGAACTTCTCCATCAAACAGGTATGGGGTGTAACACACACCAGGCGCAACATCACTCGTCACCACCTGCACCACACCTCCTGAAACATGGCACTCCAAGGCAACATCATTGTCACCACAAATTCCACCTCCCGGGACATTCCTAGCCTGGGTAGGGGACAAATTACTAACAGAGGAGCCCTTACAATTATTCTGGGACTCTGTAGAAACAGTAACAACAGGAGTATCATTAGCAACAAACATGTTCGGCCGGACCACACCCGGTTTCTTCCAACACCTATCTACAGTATGACCAGTTTTCCCACAGTATACACAAACAAATGGGCGACGTTGGGTTTTAGGAGAATTATGTGTGTTGTGTGTGTGTTTAGAGGTTGTGTTATTATGTGAGACATTAGTGGAATTTGAGGAGTTACTAAATTTCTTTGACTGCTGAGAGGTATTCGAAGTAGATGAAGGAGTATCTTTGGGGACTTCCTTACCCTTGGGTTTAAACTGATTTCGAATAAGATAATAATCATCCGCACAAATGGCAGCTTCTGAAACTGTTTTTACACGTTTATCAGCCAGGAATAATTGCAAATCAGTGTCAAGTTTACCCACAAAATTCTCAAGTATGATTAGCTCCTTCAACTTATCATAATCACTTCCCACACGTTCACTATTCATCCAAGCATTAAATTGTTCTGTCAACACATGACAGAATTCAGAGTGAGTTTCATGCGGTCGCTTCCTACAATTCCGAAACCTCTGCCGATAGGCTTCTGGTCGCAACTCGTAACAACGTAGAACAGCATTTTTCAAACACTCATAATCTTGAGATTCATCAAATGAAAGTGAGTCAAAAGCCCTGAGAGTTTTACCAGTGAATGCAGTTTGAGCATACGTAGACCATTCATCCCTAGGCCATTTATTTCCAGTTGCAATTTTCTCAAACCGGTAAAAGAATTCCGCTACTTAGTTTTCTTCAAACACAGGTACTAACTTGGCAGGGTTGACAGAACGAGATACAACAGAGGGAGCAGAAGGCACATGTACGCCTTTATCAACCTTGTGACGTTCCAAAGAAATTTTTGCCAACTCTATTTCCTTTCGAGCCTCTTCCCTTCGAGCCTCAGCCAATCTAACCTCTCTCTCAGCCTCTCGCTCTCTCTCACGCTCAGCCAATCTAGCCTCTCTCTCAGCCTCTCGCTCAGCCAATCTAGCCTCTCTCTCAGCCTCTCGCTCAGCCTCTCTGTTACTTAACTGAAGCTGCAACATACGGAGTTCATGGTCACGCTTAGCTTGTTCATTATCCACAAAACCATGACCCTCAAGAACTGTTCGCTCATTCACGTCGTCACGAGAATTCCATACGCTCTCGGAGACAGTTTCGGTATCAATTAATTTATCAGCAAATTCATACTCTGATGTACCAAACAAATAACTACAAATAACAATCACCAATGGAAATACGTTATCACTCTCCCTCTCCAAGCCTAATTCACAAGCCACCAATAGTAATTCAGACTTCTGTAACTTCTTTACTTCAGCACGAGTAGGTTTTGAAGACAAGAAATTAGTGACATCACTCTGAGAAATATGAAGAGGGTTTGTAACACACTCAGCCATTGCGATACAAGAAATACAAGATATATGGTACAAGAAAAATTCACTGTTACAATAATCATACGATAATACCTGAAAGCAATTAATTAATTCACAGTATGAAATCGGGTATCCTGGCGAATCCTAGCGAAGGTCGCCAATTATTTATGTTACGGATGCGCTAGAGGGCCACACACCAAGATAATCTGATGTTACTCCAACAGACTACAACAGGGAGACAGAGTCCCTTTTGATTAACCTTACTTACGGAAAAATCAACAATACCCTCTAACAACCGAACATATCCAGAGTTCTATATAAATGGGAAAGTTAAACACACTGGTTTAAAACTTAACAATAAAATATTTAATGAAAATTAATCAACTACGTGACAAGAAATTAATATACAACAGAATACGACAGAATACCCAACAAACAATGAAGAAATGAATAAATGAATATCACAAGTTATTACTACTCTACGATGACTTACTTTAATACGTTAAGACAATGAACAATTACTTTAACTACGACAAGATCAATATCACACATGAAGCTCACTCTTTATCACAAGAATTAATACATATAATCAACACTCGTGGGACGTAGTTGGGAAAACAATGGACACCGTCACTAGCCCAATGAGTCAATCACACACACGTAATACATACGGCAATAATAATAATAAACACAATACACTCTTATGCTTGAATGAATATAGAACAAAATAATGAAAGTGTGAATGTATGGGAAGAATAATATATATATACAAAATACCTCTAGCGAACTAGGAACCAAACCGGCTTCCTCTTCTCTCAGCTCAGTGCATGTTTCACCTTTGAGATTCCAACTAATGTCTACTGAAAAAGACGTTCTTCCCCCCTTATATACACTGGGTTACCCACCTCCTGGGTTGGGGTAGGATATAGGAGAGGGAAGGGGGGTGGAAGGCTCGTGGCGAATTTTCCTCGAGGCGACACAAAGTCTGGGAACACACGCACGAACACACACATGAGTACGTGGGAAATATTAGGCTACACATTTGTACAAAGTAACTGCAAATACTGGGATACATAACAATATATATATATATATATATATATATATATATATATATATATATATATATATATATATATATATAATAAAATACATCATGACAATTTATTAAGTTAATGCAATTTTATTAAATCCTGTCATTGTACAATCTAATAATACATACACACAAATACAATACACATACACACACACACACTCATACACGCCAGCGAATCTCCCTCGTTGCAATCTGTAGTAGTAGTAGTAGTAGTAGTAACACACACACATCCAATGTATGTCTGTAAGGAAAAGAGAAAAGTATAAATTATTTTGTTCCAACATTTAATAATGGCAGAACACAGTATATAATTTATACTCGTAGTACATTGTAGTGTGTTGATTCCCCCAAAGTGTCAGGAAACAAACACCACCAGATTAACAATAATAATAATAATAATGGTGGCCTGTTGTTCTTGTTGTTTGGAGGAATACACAGTTGTTGTAGATTTACCAACAACACAACAATCTCTCCTTAAGACAAAACAAATAATAATAATGTATAAACATATAGCAAATATATATATATATATATATATATATATATATATATATATATATATATATATATATATATATATATATATATATATATATATATATAAAATAAATATAGATGTCAATATAGATTAAAAAGTATATAGTAATGATATAAATTGAAAAGTACACATATAATATTGAGTTTATAAAGATAAACATATTATAGAGTATATTTATAGCATATCATATCATGTATAAAGTATAAATATTATAGCCCCCAGACTCCCTGGTCCAGTAAGCTGTGGTCCCATTTCCTTGGGATGTGCTTTAGTAATCCAGACATATAGGGCCATATAGACATATAGGGACATACAGACATATAGGACCATACACACATATAGGGACATACAGACATATAGGACCATACAGACATATAGGGACATACAGACATATAGGACCATACAGACTCCCTGGTCCAGTAAGCTGTGGTCCCATTTCCCTGGGATGTACTTCAGTAGTCCAGGCATATAGGGACATACAGACATATAGGGACATAGACATATATAATATATATATATATATATATATATATATATATATATATATATATATATATATATATATATATATATATATATATATATATATATATATATATATATATATATAAATATATCTAATTATACAAATTAAAAGTAAACATAAATATAAACATAAATTTACACATAGATATATATATGGTAAATGGAATGAAATACATTGTGTGTGTGTGTGTGTGAGTGTGTGTGTGTGTTTAGCCTTGTGATGGTTTGGGTAGGCTGTGTGTGTGTGTGTGTAACGACTAAGTGTGTGTGTGTGTGTGTGTGTCTGTGGTTATTTGATTGTGTCTGTACATTAGTTGCCAAGGAAGGAAGCTACGGGGGCCAAACCGCCACAAAATCTCCCCGCCCCCATCAAGGAGGCGCTAACCTGTTGACTGCAATGTCTTGGTAGAGTAAAAAGTTACACACATATATTTTACAACACACAACCAACACCATTCTCCCTCACAACACCACCCCATCAACAAACATAATGGTTATCTGTTAACTGTAATATCTTGGTAGAGTAAAAAGTTACACACACACAACATACACAAGGAGTGACTGATTGATTGACTGATATTAGGTACAGTCGGCAGCAGATATTCGTTCCGCTCAGCACGAGTGAGAGGAAGACTTGCAAATCTGGTAACACTGTATGAGAGTTGAAAAGTATGATTTAAATGGCTAATGATCTTCAGTATTATGCATTTAATCCATATTTGTCAACTCTCATAGTGTGTTAGCAGTTTACCATGGAGGCTCCTCTCACTCCAGCTGAATGGCACGAAGTTTTGCTGACGACTGTACCATAACAGCCAGGTCATATTGCACCCGAGGAAGATGATGATTGAGAGGTGGGACAGTAAGCACAAAAGATAACAGATGAAAATAATTAAGGGACAGTTGGAGAAGTGGGCGTCCCTTTTAGTGGCCTTTGATGACAAGCAGAAATACTGGTGTGGTGTTAGTAGCCTTACCAACCAACACCATGAAGATTCAATGTGTGTGTGTGTGTTAAACAGAGATACTGGTGTAGTGTTAGTTGCCTTCCCAACCAACACCATGAAGCTGCTGGGGTGGTGTTAGTAGCCTTACCAACCAACACCATGAAGCTCCACTGTGTCTGTGTGTGTGTCTGTCTTTGTGTGTGTGTGTGTGTGTGTGTATGTCACCATCTAGTATGACATATATGAATCACACACACACACACACACATATGACACACATATACATATAACACACACACATATAACACACACTTATACAACACACCCATATATAACACACATATATATATATAACACACATATAAATAACACACATATATATATAGCACACACATATATAACACACACATATATAACACACACATATATAACACACACACACACATATATATATATATATATATATATATATATATATATATATATATATATATATATATAACACATATATTTAACACAAAAATATAACACACACAAATATAACACACACACATATATAACACACAAATATATAACACACAAATATATAACCCACATATATAACACCCACATATATAACACCCACATATAACACATATATAACCCACATATATAACACAAATGTATAACACATATATACTACTACTACTACTACTACTACTAATAATAATAATAATAATAATAATAATAGTAATAATAAGGGGGTGCAGGAGTAGGGGGACAGGTTTGGGGGGGTTAGGGGGGTGCGGGAATATGGGACAGGCTTTCTACCCACCTCAAGCCTGTCCCCTTATTCCTGCACCCCCCAACCCTCCCCCCTAGCCTGTCCCCTACTCCCGCACCCCCTTAATAATAATTACAAATGTTAATAGTACTATAGTGTTATTATTGTTGTTATTGGTTATTTTTAGTGTTATTGTTGTTGTTGTTGTTGTTGAAGTTCCTCAAGCTGTCTGGCCGAGGAGCCCCGAGCTCCTGAGGAAGGTCATGGCCTGAACCGGGCTTTCCCACAGTGCCCTCAGAGAGTGTATGTTGTGTTGTTGGCGAGTGTGGTTGTGTGCGTTGCAGTCTTCAATAATGTGTTTAATAGAATGGGGTGCTGTGTTGCATCCCGGACAGGCATCCGCAATGCCTGTTATTTTTATTAGTGTTGTTATTGAGTAATTATTTATTGGTGTTAGGTTTGTTAGTTGTACACACACACACACACACAGAGAGAGAGAGAGAGAGAGAGAGAGAGAGAGAGAGAGAGAGAGAGAGAGAGAGAGAGAGAGAGAGAGAGAGAGAGAGTTCAAATTCAAATTCAAATTCAAATATTTTTATTTCCACTGATATAGTGGTTATTCTTTACATAAGGTACATTTCCAATGAGATATAAATATATACATATTTTAATACGAAAATGTGAAACAGTAAATAAAAAGTAACAATAGAATCTCATAAAAGTATAAAATAGTAGGTAAAAGTGGTAATACAAGAGTGTAAAATCGTGTGAAAATATAAAGGAGTAAAAAAATTAGAAATAAAAGGAATAAAATTGTATAAAATCGTATAAAATTATAAAATAGTAAGTAAAAAGTAAGTGGCAATGTAAGAGTACAAAATCATATAAAAGTGTAAAATAGTAAATTAAAAGTAGTAATAAAAAGTATAAAATCGTATAAAAGTATAAAATAGTAAGTAAAAAGTGGTAATAAAAAGGTATAAAATCGTATAAAAGTATAAAATAGTAGGTAAAAAGTAGTAATAAAAAGCATAAAATCGTATAAAAGAATAAAATAGTAAATGAACAAATGGCAATAAAAGAATATAAAGTGGCGTAAAAGTATCACATACCAAAATAGTTGTGCCATTATCCTAAAAACAATGGTTTGTCATGTCGTTGATATGTTATTTAAAAGAAGTTTTGTAAGTCTACCTTTGAAAGAAGATAAGGTGACAGCATCAGTAATATTGTTTGGTAAATTGTTCCAAATTTTGGGTCCTATGGCATCCAAGCTTCTGGCACCAGCATCTGTTTTAGTCTTCGGTACATAATTATAAGCGATGTTGTTGTCTTGTTACACGGTTGGTTGATTCATGTGTCGTGGAAAATTTCTTAAACCAAACAGGATAAAATCCATTTAAAATTTTAAAAACAGTAGTGCACCTGTCCAACTCATGTTTGTCATCAACTTTTATCCAACCTAGTTCTTTTATTATGGGCGTAGCATGATCGTATTTTTTTGCACCACCTATGGCTACCTTAGCTGAGAAATTCTGTAGTTTTTGGACTTTGTTCATGATCGTTTTATTTGTGGTACCCCATATCCGGATACAGTAATTGATTATACTGAGCACTAAAGATTGTACAACAATTATTCGTGAGGATTTGTCGAGGTTGGAACTTATACGATTAATGAACATTAGTGTGCCAACAACCTTTTTATTTTGTTCGTTGGTATGTTTGTCGAACAGCATATATTGATCCATGTACACACCTAAGTTTTTTACATTATTGCTTGGAATAATAGTTTCCCTGTGTACCTTGATAGTTATGTTAAAGGGGACATGTGACAGAAGTTGTCTGTTACCAATGAAAATACATTGAGTTTTGTTTGCATTTAGCATTAAACCATTTCTTAAAAAATATTCTTCAGTTTTCCGAAGAAGACAGTCGAGGTCTCTTACATTACCAGTGTGCAAGAATTGAATGTCGTCAGCGTATTGAACAATTAAGCAATCCTTGACATATTCAGATAAGTCATTAACAAATATAATAAATAAAATAGGACCCAAGATTGGACCCTGTGGGACTCCTTACTCAGTTGATTGTTTAGTTGATATGGATTTTTTAATCCGAACAGACTGAGTTCTGTTACTTAGATAGTTTTCAAACCAGAAGGGATCAATCTTGAGTTTAAGGCATTTGTTTAAAAGAATTTTGTGGTTAACACTGTCAAAAGCTTTAGACAGATCACAAAGCGTTATAAGAGATATTTTCCTGTGGTCCATATTGTTATAGATCTCATCTGTAACGACTGTGAGAGCAGTCTCCGTGGACAACCCAGGCCTGAATCCATGCTGACTATTTGATAAAAGTTTTTTTACTTCTAAGTAATGTATTAATTGATTTGCAATAATCTTTTCTAATACTTTCGATACAATCGAGAGAAGTGAGACAGGTCGAAAGTTGTTGGCATAATTAACATCTCCATTTTTCAAAATTTATATGACTATTGCATGCTTCCAGGCCGTAGGGAACACACCTGTGACTATGGAGGTATTTACAATACAAGTTAGATAAAATGCTATTACAGATAATGCATCCTTCACAAATTTCAGTGGGATATCATCCGAGCCAACAGAGTTAGTATTATTTAGACTCTTTATAGTCAGTATTATTGTGTTGACGTCAACAGGTTGTGGCCTGAAATATTCACCATTCACAGTAGAAATATCTGTATAGGTATGTGCAGACATGTTTTCACCTTGGAGAGTGCTTTGGGTTTTTTCATAAGTGTTTTTTTCTACGTTTGCAAAATATGTATTAAATTCTTCAATTTTATCTTTAACTTCTTCAAAGGCATGATCTTTAGTTTTACGTTTTGTGTTTGGGACAAGTTTCCGAATAAGTTTCCGGGTTGCGGCAGTATTCCCTTTACAGTTGTTAAAATTTTCATTATAATATGATGATTTAGCATTACTAATTAGAGTCGTAACCAGTTTTTTCTCCCTTTTGTACTCTTCTTGTAACATTATATTTTGACGATCTCCTTTCAGTTTGGTCTGAGTGTTGTTTTTAGCCTGAATGGCGTTACGTACGTTATCACTCATCCATGGTGCAAACGGTCTGTGTATTACTTTTGTAACATATGGAGCACGTTCGTCTAAGCTTTTTAAAAACACATAATTAAAAACTTTGACCTGGTCATTCATATCATCAGTTAAAAGTATTTTGTGCATGTCAGGTGTATTTTGTGTTAAAATGGAACAAAACATATCTGGACTATAATTACAAAGTTGACGAATAGTTCTAACAACTGGCTGACGTTTAGGTTTGCTAATATCTACAGTTATACTTATAAGATCATGGTCAGCTATTACATGTGGTACAACATCGTGTGTTAAAATAGTATCGGGGTTGTTTGTTATCACCAAATCTAAAAGAGTTGCTGAGGTAGAAGTAATTCTAGTTGGCTTATCTATTATTTGAGTCAATTTGTTATTTTTTATCAGTCTATTCAGTTTGTTGTCCTTTAAAAGCAGATTGTCATTAAAATCACCAAGTATAAAAAGAGATTTCTTTCTAACACATATTAATCTAAAAACATCTTCTATGTAGTCAAAAGATACAGCTAAAGCCTTGGGATGCCGGTACATACAACCAATAATAATAGATGGTAGTTTACGACACTGTACATTGATCCATACATCCTCTATACCGACTGGTCTTGGAATATCTAAAGTTATTGGATTAGCATTCAATATATCTCTTACATATATACATGCACCAGCACCACGTCCTTCGTCACATCCAAAAACCGTAAAATCAGATATATTAATAAAATTATCAGGGGTATCAGGAAGGAGCCATGTTTCAGTAATACATAGAACGTCGATATTTCTTTCTTCAATTAAAAGTTTTACTTCGTCAAGACTAGATAAGAGGGATTGAGCATTTATGTGTTCAATGACTAAAGAGTCCTTACTTTGTGTAGAACTACCGACAGTGTCTTCTTCGCCATACCCCTATGTAGAATAGTACCGACAGAGGCGACTTTTATGACCCAAAGTTTTACATGTACCACAATGTAGTTTATGGTCAAATCTGCAAGTGGACTGTCTGTGATTAAATTCTCCACAATTACAGCATCCAGCTTTCTTCACTTGGTTGTCATTATGTCTATGGGTAGGGAAATTGTAGTTGACTTTATTGTGATTATCATTATATGTTTCGTGTAGTGTGTTAAACCTATTGTGTGTAGGTATATTATATCGTAAGTCGTGTGGATTTCTGTGTGTCATTTGCCTTTCCCTTGGTAGTGTTAGGGTGTGGTTGTTATGTGAGTGAGTGGGATGTCGTCGCACAACTTCTGTCCAGGTATTTGGTGAGTAATTATTAATCGAACCTGCCCCATCAGTGGTCCTTTTAGCATTGAGATTGTTGTTAACATTTCTATTGTTGGGTCTGTCCTTACTAGTAGTGAAAGGAGATGCATATTCCATATTTTTATTGTGTTGATTAGTGTTGGGACTTTGGGAAGACAAAATTGACTGTGTTAATTTCTTAATGTTATCAATGTTCTTACATATGTTGATGTGAGGGTACTGCTTCGTAATGGTACTGAACAGGCGAACAATGCCGAGCCTGTTCAGGGTGGATCTAGGTGAGTCCCCCTCCATGTCATAACACATGTCGTCCACGTCACCTGTACCCAACCTGAAGGCAGGATCAGTCATAATAATCGAAATACCGTTTGATTCACCCCATAAGCTAAGATGGTCATTAAAATCCCCAATTTTCGCCTGTGTGTCCTGAGACAACAAGGTTGGAGCAAGCTTAGAAACATGGATGGTCATATTCTTGTTTTTCTCTTTCAATTCACTGATTAGAGAGCAAAAATTGTCAAGTATTGTTTCAGGGTCAATGCTGTCAATTATATCACGTAATCCACAGTAAATTATACATTTCGTGGGAGTCCATGTTAATTTTTCAGTCACCCAACATCTTAGAAGGTCAGTATTAGCATCCTTAATCACCACCAACATAACAGACTTCTTGGACAAACACCACCTCCTCAACAACAGGCAGTTTGGCTTCAGAAAGGGTAGGTCAGCTGCAGACCTCCTACTGCTACAAGCTACTGCCTGGAACCACTCCCTGGACAGAGGAAAGGATACCTTTGTAGTGGCCCTTGACATTGCTGGTGCCTTCGACAGGGTGTGGCACAAAGGTATCATTGCCAAGCTGGGTAGTCTTGGTGTTAGAGGTGCCCTCCAGCATCTTCTCCAGGATTACCTTGATGGTAGATGTGACGATGATGTGAGAATGATCGATAATTCAGTTTATAATATGATAATTATAACTTACCTTGTCCGGTTTTAATTTATGATCTCGTTGGTTGGCTGCAGCGAAGAACAAAAAGTCGGGTTTAATTCCCGTTGGCCTCAATCACCCCCGCACATAGAATTTTTACTGTTCTGAGGTACTTCCCGATATATGTGTATTTATATAGATAACAAATCTACTGGTACATTCAAACAACCAATTGCAATTTTCTATATTTATTTAATTCCAGTAACGTTAGCCAACATGAATAATTAAATTTCACACATACACACACACACTCACGCCACGCTAGCTAGCTACTCGCTCTCGCTACGACCCCTACTCAATTACTTAATATCAATTAAATTTCAAGTTATGCAAGTTTGGAATATTTTCTAATGTCT